>JAQIXB010000935.1:0-13029 GCA_034697405.1 Mesoplophora pulchra | reverse complement strand
ATAAACAAATTAACGTATATAATTATGAATAATTTAAATTTTTACATTAAAATATATTTAATAAATGTTTACATTATTCTTGAATATGATCAAAATAATTAATTTAAATTTTTTTATATTTTAATACAAAAAAATTAAAATTAAAATTTAATTTTAAAAATTTATACATAAACATACATTTAATAGTAAATGTATAATTTTATCATCAATTTTTTGATTAATCAAATGCTGAAATAATAAAAATAATAAAATTAACATTTAATTATAGGAATTATGTTAAAAGAATGCGGTAAAATTTTGGATTTTAAATAATTTTATTGAAATTATGAAATATGTTTAATTAAAATTAACTTAAAATAAATGACACATCATTTATATGTTAAATAACTTAACATTGAATTGTGATGATAAAATATTTTATATCATTAAATCATAGATAAAAATAATATTTCATTTTAATGTAAATTTATAAAATGAATGAATTATTTTCTTTAAATTAATTCATGCATTACAATGACGTAATTAAAATATGATTTTTTAAAATTAACATACCCTTAAACCTCACTTTTAAGATCGGTCTTATAGTGTGGGGTGAAATTTTCAAATGTCATCAGAAACATTGTAAAAGAGAAGTAATTAGAAAGAGGTATTAAACACATCATGGCGTAAGTTCCTTTATCATTTGGTTACCTCATGATATAAGACTGAGAAAGTGAAGTAAATAGGTATATGTTATCATTGTTTATAACTTTTAAATTTTTAAAATTTTTATGTAAAAAATTAAATGACGGGAAAAATTGAGGTCAGCATTTGAATTTGAAATATTCAGTTAAATTACGGCCTTTGGTTCTTTTCCAAATCATAATGATTTTAATTATAAAAATATACTAAATATTTTTAATGATGAATTTAAAATTAATTCGAATCATTTAATATATTTTTATACCTATGAAATGATTGTTAAATGTAAAAAGATATTAATTTTAATTTTATAATTAATTTTATAATTATTTTTAATGATTTTATAATTATTTATTGTACCATTTATTGTGCCCGAATTTCCCAGATTTTCACAATTTTTTGAAATTTTCCTGATTTTTCCATTTTTATTTATTTAATTATCACATTTTATTAATTCTCAGATTACTTCAAATGCTTTTTTCCTCTTTTATCACATCTCTGAACGTCATTATCTTTTTTGAATATAAAAAAATAATTAAAAAAATATTCGTTACAAATGGTCAGTTACAAAATATAACATTAGTCATATCATTGATATAAAATAGAAAACGGTGAATCGTGTTAATGTCTTCACTACGTTTAGTCATAAAATTTCCCGTGCAATAATTATGACAGAATCTGCAAATTACAAAGTATATGAAGAATATTAGAAAATCGATAAAATTATTGATGGAATTATTTTTTATAAAATAATTTTAAAAAATATTTTATTGAAAATTTTTAAAAATTTCAATGCATAAATTACTAAGATTTATATTACGAATAAAATTTCTATGAATTTTAAGAATAATAAATTGACCTTTTCCTTTATTTAAAGGATTTTTGACCCAAAATCGAATTGATTCATTAGTAAATTGTCATTAATGCACTTTTAGAGGTGAATAACAATGATAACGCACCATTTTAGAGGACATTTAATTTATATAACAATGAAATGACATTTAAACTAAATTATGATTTTCAAATTAATAGTAAACACCATTGTTGTTTATGAAACATTATGATGTAATATAATTATATATAATTTTAATAATTAAATTTATTTATAGTATAAAAAAGTGAAAAAATTAATAATAATAATCTTTTGTTTAAAGAGTAATTACATTGAATCGATTGAATACGTCAATGAATAGTAATTATATGCTAATAATATATTAAACATATTATAGTATATATAATAATAAATTAGTTTTTTTGTTTATGTGCACATTCATCATATTTTAAATGAGTTTATTGATTGATTTAAAAAAAGAAAATATATAAAATATCGAATGACAAACTTAGAACACAGACTTTATATTAAGCGTATAGCGCATTCTTAACATTAATATATTATTAAAGCATATGTATGCATTTGATAATAATTGTAAAATGCGTATAAATTTTATTTAAAAATGAAAATTTCATTATAATTATTATTATAATTATAATTACTTTATTATAATTTTATAGTAATACGCTATTGTTAAGAATGCGCTATCTGCTTATTATAGAGGTGTTCTATGTTTGTCATACGATAAAATGTTTTATCAAAAAATGAAATAAATATAATTTCTTAATTTTCACTGAATATATAAATATGAATAAAATAACTTTAAATGATTAAAGGTAAAAACGTTACATTTTAAAGTTTTCATAAACTAATATCATGATAATATTGAAAAGAAATAAATTGCACCATAGTTAAACCATAGTTATATAACATGCGACTTTATAAAGGCTATGGTGGCGCTTTATCTTTGTAATTTCGTACTTTTTAATAATTCTTTAATTATTAAAATGAATTTAAAAAATAATTATTATATAATACAATGTATATAATGCTTTTCTTAATTATATGAAAATACATCCATTTATTGATCATACCGCGCATATTATTTTAAAATGAATAAAATTTTAAAATAAAAAAATTATTAAATAAAACATATCGATTAAAATATTGCATTTTTATAATAATTGCGTTTTTTAATAATAAATGTCAAATGTTAAATTCGATTTAAATATAAAAAATAAGAAATGAATAATGAGTGTATATTCAATTCATAAAAATGTAAAAATTTATAAATTTTAAAATAAAAAAGATATTAAATGAGTGTCGTAATATAATGATATGAATGATATGAATACATTTTTTATCATAATGTTTATTGATTTTCATGCTCAAAACACGTGATTTTATAATTAAAAATTTTTAAAATAAAAATTTAATTAAAGAAAAGTTTAATCTTTTATTATTTGAAAATTATTGTTAATTTACATTTAATGCGATAATTTTTTTTAATTATATTTATTGATACTATTTTTGGATTAAGTTCAAGGACTGTGACTCTTAATTGCGATCATGTTTTTAATATATCACTATGTATATATGATTATTACTTTAATTTATAGTTTACTTTACTTAACATTCGAATCATTAGAAAATAGTATATTTAAACACAGACTATTAATAAATAAACACAGGAAATTATTGATGACGTATGTCAATAGAGTATATATTTTCGATGTTTTAATAAATATTAAATAAAATGCACATAAAAACTTTCGTGGCTTTTGTCACGAATGTTTAAAAATATACATTTTACGTAAATACACGTGTATATGTATATATAAAATAATGAAATAATGAAATATGCATATCGATATTAAAACGATTAATATCGAAACACTTTTTATATGAAAAAAATAATTTCCTTTTTTCGGTGAAAAAAGTTTCCATATAAAAATGCATGCGAAAAATCGATAGTCCTTGAGTCAGATTGAGTCTGAACCTGAACCTGAACCTGACCCTGGCCCTGTCCTTAGCCTTAACCATTCATAGTCTCAATCGATTTGTGTATGTGCATAGTCATGATCATTATAATAATGCATCATACGCTTTAAGAATTGATTTTTATCGTTTACACCTAAACGCTGACACTACAGTATTATGTGCTCTTTCATCGGCACATACCTTTTCTCATCACACATATTTTACATGCATTATTAATGTGTTTTATTAATATCAATCATATTATTAATCGCATTAATTATATCATTTAATTACCATTTTATGCATATTTCATTGTTAATGTGAATATTCAATAAATAATTGTAAAAAATAGTATTTAATTCATTATAATATTAGTGTATTAACAGTGTATAATGGAAATATCGATTTTATGAATGTCATGAGAAATGAGACATCATAATGTTAATAAAACAGGATTATGACGCTTTTACCGGTACAATGTCGCAATGGAAACGCGCATATCAATTATATGTATATACATATACATATTTAAACGTATAATAAATCGGCATTATTAACACACACTTTCATTGTGATTAATTAACTATCACCATCACTATCTTATAATGCTATAATATGTGCCCATAGCATTGTATTATCTCATCCTTTACTTTAGTACTTTTGTCACACGTTACTTTTTCAACTAAAATATACTATCATTTTATGTGAATATTTTAAATTTTATTATTATTTTAAAGCATTTTTACTTTCATTTTTTATCATTTTAATATATTAATAAATGTGCATTTAAATTTAAATATACATTTATATTTATAAATATGTAAATAAATTTTAAGAATATATTTATACATACGTATGTCCTCATTCTGTATATTTAGAAATTTAATTAATTTTATCTCTCAATAAATTGTATTTCAATAGTATTTCATCACTTATAATGTAAGTATGTCATTCTTATATTTTTGTTAATGATTTTTAATGCATTAAAAGTGCAGCATTTTTTAAAGAAAATTCTTAATTATGACGTTTATGATTTTTCAATTTTAAAATTCATTCATAATCTTAAAAAAGCATTTATTTATTTACATATTTTTGGAAAATTTTATTCAATTTTCGTTTGTATTTTGAGGTGTTTTTTTAATTAAATATTTTTAATAAATATTTTTGATAAAAATTTATCATAAAAACATATATGATATAAATATATATGTATTAATAGTAAATTCACTTTAGAATTATAAACATTTTAAGTGCGATTTTTAAAGAGAATATTGAAATTATCATTCATTATCATATATAAAAGTGAATTATATAATTATATATAAAAATAATTAAATGTGATATTTTATCATATTATACCTGAAATTAGCATTTAATCTCAATATGAATGTTGAAACATATCCAATTATGATGTAACACTATTTACATATATATACATATAAATAAACAGATTCATCCTAAAAATACATCATTCAGTTCATTGCGATATTACTTTACACATTTGTGTTTTATATGAAAACTTTCGTTATAAATTTTTAATTTTAATTAAAATTTTTAAAATTTTAAATTTCAGAATATTATCATCGTTTTAAGTTTTTATCGATTTTAAAATATTGTGAAATATGTGCACCGAAATATACAAAAACGTGGTAATTATAGGCAATGGACCATCGGCAATAACATTAAGTTATTTATTGTCCGGACATTGGCCATATTATAACCCATCACAGGCACATCCGAATGAGATTCTTCACATGCGACTGACCGATGAAGAGAATGGTCATTTGTCTTTAGTCGAACATGATTTAGAAGTATTAAGCAATGGTTTAGAGGGACGATCCGTAAATCCCATTTCTTTATTATTCGATCATTTACAACATCCCGAAGCGGATTTCGGTATTGAAATGCCCTCAAAACTCTCATGGAAATATGACCCTAACAAAGCCATTGACCACGTAGTGATTGGGAAGGGTATGCCCGGAGGTGCATGGCACACTATGGACGACTGTAAAGAGACTCTAACTATAAGCATAGGGTCATGGATGGAACTTCCAAACATGGGTATAAGAGACTGGTGCTGTGTCCATAAGCGAAGTGAGAGCCGCGTGAGTCTTTCGAATGTCGCGAATTATTACAAAGATTATGTCAAACGTCAGAATATTGATTCATATTTTAAAAATAATTGTACAGTGACGTCATTAAAATACCGATCAAATTCTAAGACCTATGAAATCAAAGGAATTGATTCGCAACAAAAAGAGTTTAAATACGTGTGTCCACGGGTGGTATTAGCGACAGGGAATTCCGATTGTTCCAAAAGACTTAATATTCCCGGAGAAGAATTACCTTTTGTAATGCATACGCTCAATCAATTGGAACATCTATTATCTGAGAGAAAATTGAATCAATTTTCTGATCCCATACTAATCGTGGGCGCGGGACTCAGTGCGGCCGATGCTATAATTGCGACGCGCTCCAAACGTGTTCCGACGGTACATGCATTTCGTCGTCATCCCGACGATCCCGCGCTTATCTTTAATCAATTACCGGAGAATATGTATCCCGAATATCACAAAGTACATTCCAAAATGAAAGGCAAAAAAGCACTGCCCAATACTAGTAATTATGAACCATTTCCAATGCACTGTGTTAAAGTAATCAAAGAAAATAAAGAGGTCACTTTAACCAATATTATTGGCGCTGATGATACTCAACTTACCACTAATGTCACTATTAAAGTCTCATACGTATTGATATTAATCGGTATGAAACCGGACCTTAACTTTATTAAGTGTCAATCACTAATGCTCAATTTGGGACATAAACCGATGCAACCGATTGATACACGATCCAATCCCATACTCATTGATCCGTACACACACGAAACTATCGTTTCCAATGGACTATACGCTGTCGGACCTTTGGTCAGAGATAATTTCGTGCGCTTTGTTCAGGGGGGAGCTTTGGCCATTACTAACCATTTATGGAAAACTATAAATTCGTCGTAAATTTACCATAATATCACCATCGTCAGTCATTTCAAAAGTTACAATTTATTTATTTACAGAGAAATAAAATATATTAAAAGGTGAATAATAATAATGATGAATTCAATCATAGCCATGTCTATGCGTTAATGACCTAAAAAACAAACATAACCTAATCCCCGGACAAATGATGCAGTGTATTATTAAATAAAAATCATAGATATATTTCCCGCCCCTTTTTTTTACATTTTTTTTAAATTTACATTATATTTCTTTTTTAATTACATTTTTTTTAATTATTAATTTTTTCATAATTTTTTTCATTTTTTCCGTTTTTCATTTTTTAGGATGTCACTCTGCATCAGATGTATCGGGGGTTCGGACCATTAATGAGAGATGAATATATTGGAATGAGCTATTTATGTGGTGATATACTCGCGTGATCCAATTACCGTTTCTTCTTAACAATTAACAAACATCAGTACGGACTATACCCGAACCAACCTCCACGACGGCTATAATTAAATTGAAATTTACCGAAAGTCAATGTTAATAATGTACATACGGTCTTCGCGAAGGTCTTCCAAACCATGGTGCGCCCCGACCCATGTAAGCACCGCGACGCGCTCCGCGGGCTCCGCGCGGAGGACGATTCGTGGTGCTTATTCCGGGACGATTCGTTCTTTTGGCCATCACCTCATTTTATAAATTTTATAATTATTTAATTAAATTTAAATAATAAACTGTTAAAAGTTTTGGATTTTTCTAAAATTATATATATAATGCTAAATTCAAATGTTATTAATTAATAGTTAATACTTTTATGGATTCATGAGACTCAATTATGTTAAATATAAAAAGAAAATTTATATCTAAAAATAAATTTAATTTTTAACTCTAAAACATTATGAATATAAAATTCTAAAAATAAACGTGAATATTCTTAAAATAATAAATCATTTAATAATGTTTTCATTTCGATTATGCATTTATATAATGTCAGCATATTATTTTACATTTAATAAATACCAATTTTTAATAAATTTTGATAATAATTATCATGTTTATTTAACATAATTTAATAATCTAAGAATAAGTATTAAAGAAATATAATAAAAATATAAACTAAAATGAACTATACTCATATTTTAATGTAAAAGAGGCCGTGGTCCTATCATTATCCAAATAAATAATAAAATACAAAAAACTCTCATTTATATAATTACATTTTATTATAATTATTAATTTCAAATGCTAATTATTATTATATTATTATTATATCATAATGGTGACCTCTTCACACAAAAAAATAGGAGTAATTTAAGTTTTTACTAAAATATTAAATAAAAGTTATACTTTAATCTGTCGTCCTTTAAATAGCGAATCATCGAGAGCCGTCGCAGTTTCCACTGAATCTTTATCTGCGAATTCGATATATGCGAATCTTTGCATTTAAAAAATTTAAAAAAATATTAATTAAAAAATTAAATTCAAAATATATTTAAATATTAAAATATTAAATAAAAAATTAATAATTAATAAAAATATAATTATTAATAAATACCCCTTCGGATGTCCCGTATATTTATCGCAGAGAATGGTCACGCGATTTACCGATCCGCATCCATGGAAATGCCGCTCCAAATCATCGGCCGTCGCAGAGTAATCCACCTTTAGACATAATTAAAAACATTTATATTAAAATTTAAATATTTAAAAATATAAATAATCAGTGAATTTTTAAATATCAGAAATTTGTAATGACATCACAAAGTGTTCAGCAGTCTAACATATGCTTTCAAATTTTATATCATCATTAAAATGAATAAAAAATTAAAAAAAATTAAAAAATACTGAAAAATAAAGCAATAAATTGGTGCATACATTCCCGACATAAACAGAGCGTGCGTCCACTTCCATTTTCTCCTCTATGGACATTCCCGTTGAGTTCGCTATTCATTCGGACAAAAAATACCATCATTACTAAGCTCAATCAAAAGGTCAAAGGTTAAAAATGGCCTTTTATTTCGCTTTTAAAATCCCCTTTTATATCACACTTTATGCAACACCTGTATATTTAGGACGTGTCAATCATAGATTTAACGTGTAAATCTCGTGATATAAGAGGCACTTTAAAGAGCGAATGTAAAAGTGCACACTTTTATATCACTTTTTCGAACGGTCTTATAATATGAAATACGATTTTCAATGTATTTAGATATATATAAAGTAAATCGTACTTATACCGTGAGGTAAAATACACTGTGTACTTTTCCCCCACTAAAAGACCGGCACTAAAAAGTAATGTACAGAGATATACATTTAAACCGGTCTTATAACATGAGAAACATGAGTTCATCTAAAGACGTGTTTGATATTACATGAAAAGATTAAGTTAAAGAAAAGAGCATATGGTCTCATGCTATAAGAGCGGATGTAAAAAGTGAAGTAACGGTGAAGTGTAAGTAGACATAGTGTAGTGGATCATGGTCATACACGGTGGACTCATGGACATTTGACGTTCGGCTTCGTCCTGCATTTTCTTCAATTTCTCAGCCTCTTCTTCCATCTCTCGAACACGTGCTTTTATCGCTTCTAATTCCTGCTCTTCGTTTATCTCCGAATCGCCTCTCGCGAAATGACCGTCCCTTTCATCTCCGGTCTCTGCCCCTTCATCATCACCCAAAGCCCCCGTCGATTCATCGCCATTTTCGTGTGCTGAGTCTTCATGTTCCAATTCAACGGAATCGACATTCGAATCTGACATTATATTCTTATGATTCACTTTTTTATTATTATTAATTTAATAATAATTTCTAAATTTAGTATTATATTTCGATATTAATCAAAATTCTAATCACGCACGTTATGCGGCGTTTTATATAAAACAATGCTTTTTCACTTTCAAATCACATATAATTAATTATTTGCGATATATTTTGCGTTATGTTACCATAGTATTATTATATAAAATTTCTTTATTTAATATGAATATAATTTTAAAAATCGTCATAAAATTCGCAATGTATAAATTGTCAATTGTGATTCGACGGAAATTTTCATTCATCGATTTATTGTTTTACATATACATTTCCATAGAATATAATGGAAAATATTTTCATAGACATATAACATAAAAACGTATGAACATTTTCTTTAACATTCAATGAAAGAATATATGCATTAAATTTTTAAAATTTTTAATTTTAATTAAATTTAATCATTATTAATAATTAAATAATTATAAAATATATTTAATTTAATTGTAAATAAGATTATGATTCAAATTTAATGTTAAATTTATTAAAATAATGAATAATTAAAGAAATAAATGAGAAAATGCGTGTAAAAATAGTTATGGACTGTAATGTTTGGCACACTGCACTTTGTGAGGTATAAATAGTGAAAGAGAGCATAGTATACTGTCCCGTGTCGGCGGGACATATACTAAAATTGGAACGATACAGAGAAGATTAGCATGGCCCCTGCGCAAGGATGACACGCAAAATCGTGAAGCGTTCCAAATTTTTTTTAAACACCCTGTACTTTAACTTAGGTTAAAGTGTATTCATTTTTTGCATACACTATACATTAAGTTATATATGATAATGCGTTTTAATTTTTTACTTTTTATATTGGATTAGTTTAGTTGAATCATGTTAAAGGGTTCATTTCGCACACTCTGTACATTAAGTTAGGTTTTGTTAATAGATTAGGCTCTGAAACACAATGAAAAATTAAGTATATTTTATAGTTTACCATTGGGAACATGGGGAATATGGGAATTATTATGAATGGGAAATAATGGAATATTTTAGAATATTCTAAAAATGAATCTAAAAATAGCATTTATTACATAAAAATCAATAAAAACGAAAATTTAATTAATTTTTAATTAAAAATGTTTTATCACAGGGATTATATGCATAAAACTAAAGTAATGAAATGTACACTTTTACCTCATTTTATAGTGCTGTTTTTAGCATTTAATTAAAAAAATGAAAATAAAAGAAATGTCATTATATTCTAAGCCATAAAAATCGATGATATATGCAAAGAAAAAGGACTCAAAATATAAGATCCCTCAAAATATAAGTGCTTAAAAAGTCATTTAGAAATGTTTAAAAGTACTAAATTAAAGTAAAATGTGAAAATAGTAAATCATTTAACAATTAATTTATTTTATTATTAAATTAAAACACAATTTTAAGCATAATATTACATGATTTAAATACATAATGAATGAAATAATAAATTTCACAATTTTATAACCAATAAATTACTAAATATTAATTTCTTTCACTAAAAAATATACTAAAAAATATCACGAAAAAAGCGATTCATATAAAAGGACTAAAAATAAAGTGTAATCATAAATCCCTCATAAAAGTACCAAAATCCTCAAAAATAATATTCATCATTAATAAGTATTTCATAATCGTATTTAAATGGAAAATTATTAATTAATCGTATTTAAATGTCACCATTAACATTGACATTAACAGTTTAAAGGCGTTAAATAATCATCATTCAAAACACAATCATCGTGTGAATTAATGTGTCGAAAAACAAAATTTCGTTAAAAATGTATCATTTATTATTGTTGAGGGGGGTATTGATACGCCCCCGCATTTGTCTGTTGCTCATAACCCGCATAACCGCCCATTTGTGGACGTGGGGGGTAATGACCATAGCTTTGTTGGCCGTAACTCGGTCTTTGCTGAGGCGGAGGTTGTCCCACACCCGGCGGAGGCGCTGCATTCTGTGATGCCGAAGGACCACCGTAACCTCCATTTTGGGGTGGCGGCGGACCCGATGGTGGAGGACCGTAATTTGGACCATAATTTGGTTGAGAGTATTGTTGTGATTGATAATTGGGGTTCGAATATCCTGAATATGATTGTGGCGGCGGTGCACCCGAAGAGTATGGAGCATTTTGAGGTGCAACGGGAGGATACCATTGTTGTTGCGCATGTTGTGGCGGCGGCGCATTTTGTTGCACGGGTGTGGTGTTATAACCCTGATTAGGATACCCCTGATAAGCACCGTATTGATTAGACTGTGGTGGTGGCGGAGGGTATGGTGATTGACCGGTCTGTGGTGATGGCGGAGGTGCATTTTGTGGTGGCGGTGGTCCCTGATTATAACCATAGGGATAACCGGATGCTGACGGTTGACCGAAGTTTTGTCCATACTGTGGTTGTTGCTGTGGATAATTGTATGACCCCTGAGTTGGGTGTTGCTGCTGTTGTTGATAGGGCTGTTGTGACACTGCGGGTGGTGGTGGCGGCGGTGGCATTATGTTACTATATTGTTGATGCTGCGGAACAGAGGATGGTGGTCCCTGAGGGCGTTGATACGATTGTGGGGGCATCGGCATTTGATTCTGCGGTGCATTCCCGGACATGGGTTGAGATTGTAGCGGCGGTGGCCCCTGAGACGTCGTCATTGATGATTCTGTAACTGCCATATTATTGTCATTCGGAGCTGAGGGTTGTGACTGTGCCGACGGTGTCACGCGGTCATTCGGTTGTGAATTCGATTGTGAAACTGAAGGTACCGATTGTTGAGAATGCATTTGTCCCCCGTGATGAGGTATCGAATTATGCGTCATTTGCGATTGCGGCGGTGCTGAGGACGACGGCGGTGTGCTGCTGCCCGATGATGCCGACGGTTGTGATACGAAACTCTGTGGTGGCGGCAGAAGCGCCTGAATATTGGGATTTGTCTCTGCGATTGACGCTAAATATACCAAATTACGGTGAAGTATCGTCTGATACTGAAGACACTCCTGAGCTTTACCTTTATTCTGATAATCGACAATGCACTGAATTAAATGAGTATTTTCGTCTAACATCTGAACACATCATTATTAACATAAAATCGTTATTTATAAATTATTCATTTCTTTTTTTTCAAAAATACAAACCTTTTGTATGTGTATGGCATTCGGTGCGCCGCGACTTTTCTGCGGCGGCATAAACGTCACAGACATTCTTAGAGTGTGATTATTATTAAGTGATTTATAAGTGAATGATAATACTGTGGATTTTTATATCATTAAAATGCATTAAACGAAAGAATTGACTTTTTTTGTCATATTTATTTACGATAAAAACGGCATTTTGAGTCTTTTCATTGATTTAGCGCATGCGCTGTGCGCATGCATTTTCACATTCAGCGTTTTACTGTACATAAATATATTTTAGCCTATTTTTGCATTTAAATACGAATATGCTATACGCATGATCACGTTTAAAGCATCCATAATAAAATGCAATATTAGGCTTAAAGATATCCTTTACAGTATGCGAAAATGTTTTTTTAAAAAAAATTTTTAAAAATTTTAAAAATTTTTAAAAATTTCTTTTAATTAAAATTATGATTAAAATTAATTAATACTTTTGTTATGTCACTTTTGTATTATAATTACTTTACATTAATGCATTTATATATTTTATATTCATACATAATCTATATTCATATAAATTACATTAATGATTAAAATGCTTTTTAAACAAAGAATTTATAAAAATAAAAAATTAATTT
>JAQIXB010000934.1:0-13044 GCA_034697405.1 Mesoplophora pulchra | reverse complement strand
TTATTATTAAAATGTTATTATTATATTATTATTAAAAGTCTTAACATTTATTAAAGAACGGTCCCAACTCTGCCATAGCCGTAATGTAAAATTCTCCCGAAACTCAAATCGCTTAGCGCTCACCGGATATCGATAGACCATAGGTTAAGGGTCACAAATATCAAAAAAAAAATTTTACCATAATATTACCATTATATATATACTCAAAAACATAGAATTCGGTGCTAAAAACATAAAAATATTAAATTCGGGCGATTCCCAAAATATGTGTAAATTCGGGCACTTTCGGGCACTTTTGATACGTTTAAAACAATGTATTTTTATTCAATAAATACGGTGCATTCAATTGCCCGATGATTTAAGCATCGGTTATTCGCCCGAAATGCCCGATTTTGGTCGTCTCTAATCATTATATTGCTGCACTTATTACTCTTTAAGTTAGGTTTGGTTAGGTTAAGCTGACTCCTTTATTGATTAGGTTAAAATTAAATGTCTTTTTAAAACTATTTAAGGCGTAAATCTCTATGTATGACCTCAGAGAGCTTTCAATGTGAGGACCCAATAATTTGCTTAAAATGAGATTTACGGCAAAACTGAAAAAATAAGAAACAAATTATTGGAAATTATAAGTTAATTCCGAGAGTTAATTGATAATTTAAATGTCACCATAGGACTATTATAGGACACCCATAGATAGGCATAGAATACTTTTAATGACGAGAAAAATGTTGGTAATGGTAATGGAATAGAAAGTGTTCATTACTATTTTAGCACTGTATATTCTATAACTATTTAAAGATCCATATGATCACAGAATGATTAAATCACGCGTTTTAATGATGTTATTCTTTCTTTTTGAGATCCTAACCATGCTTTCCCCGTAGACCTAACCTAACCTAACCAAACATGATTAACATAAAGAAATGGTATATTTAATGCTAATACCAATGATTAACATGCGGCGCACGGTTCTACCTCTGGCGTTTACTTTTAATAACGTCCGTTATTTATATTTTCATGTCCATGATTATATCTTATTCTGTGCCGCCATCACTGTCTTATCATTTAGTATTAGTATTATATATATGATTTCTTTATATTGATTAGGTTTGGTTAGGTTAGGTCTACAGTGAAACTATGGTTAGGTCAAAAAAGAAAAAATAAATAACGGACGTTATTTATTGTTAAAATATGATTTACAAATAGCTACAGACTGTAGCCTACAGTCACCCATGATATACATGAATATTAATTTCTTTATTTAAACGATTTTTATATTTTTTATTTATTAATATTATTTAATTATTTATAAATATTAATATAAACATTTTATATAAATTTACATATAAAAAGCATAAAAACTCATTTTTTAAGAAATGCTATGATATAATTATGAAAATTGATTGACATATGACATAACAGCGATTGACGCTTTAGACAATGCCATCGAAGAATAAAGCATCATCATCATCAGCGTCATCATCATTGGCCAAAGGACGCAATGTTCAGATGCCTAAAAACAAACAAAACAAACATCAGTATCATCTGTCATATTGGATTAAAGAGGACCATCGGTGTCCGATATTCGGCGTTCAGTTTAATCAGCATCTTTCATCGGAATATAATTATTTTGCGACCGTCGGAAGTAATCGCATATCCATATATGAGTGTCTAAATGACGGCACAATAAAGTTGATTCATTGTTATTCTGATCCCGATACTGATGAGAGTTTTTACACATGTGCGTGGTCATATGATGATGTGAAAGGGCATCCTTTAGTGGCCGCTGCGGGTGCACGTGGAATCATCCGCATCATGAGCACGGCACTCATGCAGTGCATTAAGCATTATATCGGACACGGAAATGCCATCAATGATCTCAAAGTGAATCCGATCGATCAGAATCTTTTGTTATCCGTGAGTAAAGACCATTGTTTACGATTATGGAACATCAAAATGGATCAGTGTGTGGCCATTTTCGGGGGTGTGGAGGGTCATAGGGATGAAGTATTATCTGCCGATTTCCATCTTCGTGGTCATAAAGTGGTGAGCTGCGGAATGGATCATTCGCTTAAGATATGGTCATTGGACAAAGACACGATTCGTAATGCCATTGAAGAATCATATAATTATAACGGCAGTAAAACGAATAAACCGTTTTGTACCGTAAAAGAGCATTTTCCGTGTTTTACGACGCGCGACATTCACAGGAATTACGTCGATTGTGTCCGTTTCTTCGGTAATTTTGTTATGTCGAAATCGTGTGAAAACGCCATAGTCTGTTGGAAGCCCGGGAAATGTGAGGACGCGAATGATATAAAACTTTTAAAGCATTATTCGAGTGATGCATCATCGACCATAATCCACAAATTTGAGTATAAAGAGTGTGACATTTGGTTTATGCGTTTCTCAATGGATTCGGAACAGAAAATCATGGCATTGGGAAATCAGAACGGTAAAGCATACGTTTGGAATATTGATGATGATGATCCAATATCATCGAAGTATTAATTGACATTTTAAATGAATTCATTTTAAAATGATATTTGCATTTTACAGATGCGTGACATTAACGAACTCAAAATGCACATCCGCCATAAGACAGACGTGTCTCAATCATGACGGTTCTATATTATTATGCGTATGTGATGATTCCACCGTTTGGAGATGGGATTTAAACAAAAATATCGCATCATCAGCATCTTCATCATCATCATCTGTAAATGGAAATTCAAAAGAAACTGACGCATCATGAGCTTTAACCAAATAACCATCACTGCCATTTTTATACATTTAAATCATTTACTTAATTATATGAATGCAAAAATATCAATATTATTATAACGATGAAATTAAACACTGAAATAATCATACACAATAATCATAAACAATTATTTTAATTTTATTCTTTACTTTTATCGTTTTTATCAGTTTCTGATGCTTTTTCTTCGATTTTTTTCATATCATCGCGTTCTTTTACGGCCTCTCCTATTACATTCAAATATGATAACAGTTTGTATTTCGGGACATGTTCTTTTGGGACATGCATATTAAAGGGTTTAAAATAATTTAAAACATTTTCCACGTCATTAACGTTCATATTATACTGTTGTGAAATGACATTTGAATTATGCGTTTCTTTATCTTTTGCATGATTTACAATGAATTCGATCGCACGTGTTAATGTCACTTTTCCTTTAGAAACACAATCAGGTTCGGGTTCGACATAACCCACCGCCGGTATTTCTGTCATAATCCTGTTCTGAGGTAACTTTTCACTCAATGATCGTCTTTCATCGTATGATCCTTTATTTTTATCATCATCGATATGTCTCTCTTTTGACACCATTTTTGATGACACTTTTACCGATTTGAGACGTGCTAAAAGATCGGTGTGTTTTACGTTTAAATCTTCTTTTATCTGAGGATTTTCTTTAAAATTATATTTAATTAATAAAAATGATGAAAAATGATGTTAAAATACCGGTGATGATCTTTTGGAAGAGTTCGTCCGTTCCCACATGACGCGGTGCTATTTTCGGCTCATTTTTTGTGATTAATTTTCGGGCTCTGTTTTCAATGTTAAACCTCTGAATCGGTCTCTTTATGTAAAACCCCATCAATCGTTTGATTGCATTTTTAAGTAATTCTGTGGCTTTTTCTAAATTCATTTTTAAATTAAATTAAAAATCACAGTCATATGCACTTTCGTTTCTATTGATCATCATTTCGGTGCCTTTAGATTATTTGCAATTCACATGAATATTTACATTTTCACAATAAATAACGTCAGTTATTTATTTTTTCTTTTTTGACCTGATCATAGTTTCACCGTAGACCTAACCTAACCAAACCTAATCAATATAAAGAAATCATATATATAATACTGATTCTAAATGATAAGACACTGATGGCGGCTCAGAATAAGATATAAACATGGACATGAACATATAAATAACGGACGTTATTTATTGTGAAAATATGATTACTCATGTGACTTGCAAATGAGATAGTGTCACCTCATTTCATAGTACATGTGTATAGAATTAAAATTATGCGCGCGCATTTTAGTGTTATAAATTCACCGTTTTACCTCACATAAGAGCACAGGTCTTATATCGTGAGGGGTGATCATTTTTTAAGATACAAAAAAGTGCTCATTTTAGAGGTCTTATACCTCGAGGTATAAGACCAAAAAAGTAATAAAAAAGCAAATTGAACCGAAAAAAGTAGAAAAAAGTAAATTTACTTTTTTTTTTGCTTTTTTAAGTAAATGATCCAAAAAAAGCAAATTTTTTTTGGTGTCAAAGGTCATAATTTTTATAGATATGGACACATTAATTATTTCTTTGATATCTCTTTTGGAAAAAAATAAGTTTTTTACGGCGATTTTAGGTCTCTAATAATGAGTCATTATATTATATGATAAATACTTTTTCAACAATACCCATACTTAGTCTATAGAATATTGAATATCCATGAAAACTCATATTTTCTAAATTTCGAAGAATGATCACCGTTTCTCAGCATCTGAGTTAAAGTGACCATTGACATAATTAATCCTTAGGTCATGTTATTTCTAAATATGCATATATCATCGTTATTTCAGTATGAGCCTATCGCCCATAGAATGCGGGCATCCTCCTTTATCATCCTCCTTTATAAATGAATAAATTACATATACCCTATGTTTGGCTATCATGGAAGTTCATTGCGCAAATTAAGGCGAATATGTACATATGTACACATGTACATTTGAGCATTATTATGCGCACTAAACTTCCATGATAACCAAACATACTGTATAAACATACATGTACTTTTGTATGAATACAAAAGTTTTATAAATGAAATTTTTAAAAAATGTTTATATAAAAGTTTATGGTTCGAAAGGAATGTATTTTCAAAAAATTCATTTATGTTTATTAATTACTAAAAAATTATAAATAACAATTATTAAATAAAAGTGAAACTTTTCCTTTTATTATTTGTTTTATTTAAATATATAAACACACTTTAAAAATAAATTATTTCCTTTTATCAGTGTTTAAGCATTTAAATTAAAGTTTTTATAAAAATATTTATAATGATAAACAATAAAGTGATAAATTTTATCTCTATATTATTATATATGCATATATGTATTTATAATTATCAGGGATGTGCTTTTAGGGAATGTCCCTAATATCAAAAATTCTCTTAAACCAATATATATATTACCATATATGACGTATTAAAGTATAATATTACTAACAATTTGACAACAGATGTCTCTCATGTCACACTCTCTTAAAGAAATGGTTCGGATATAAAATATTTATTTCGCGGGATGAGTACAGAACTTTAAGACACTTTAACCATGATTTCTTAAGATGAAGTTTTTAACATTAACAAATTTTCCATTATATTATTTAAAAAATTCTCGAAATTTCAAATTTTAAAAGGAATTTTCAATATTTCCATAAAATCACATGGATTTGTGATTATTTAAATATCATATTTTAAATTAACAAATTATGTTCAAAATTAAAGAGTGCATTTTTGTATCATTTTTTCCATACATAGTGTACACATATACAGTATAATAATATATATATCCATATGATACATGGGCTATAGTTCTTCAGATTTACCTAACAATATTGACAAAATAATTTTATATATTCAATAAAAATATAAAAATATTCAAATTTAGGTTAGGTTAGGTTAGGTAAATAACGTGTCGGGAACTCTGCGGAACATGTGTATTTTAATCATTCGCAACAAAATACAGAAATGGCATTAAATATGGCACATCAGTAAATAGTGTACATGGTGTACACAAATGGGCTCTTTATTACCATTCCATAACTTTGTGTACACTCTGTATATATATCATTTAAAAGTGTTAAACATTTTTAAAGTTTTTTAAAGTTTCATGTTTAGACTAAAATAAGAAAGTTTTAAGTCTATGCTCAGAAGGATCAGACTCAACATATTGATCCTTTTGAATTCATTATATAAAATAATGAAAAAACTATTTTATGATAATATTCCGGTATAATATCAGTAAATTGATGAAAGTATAATGGATATAATGTATAATATATATCGATACACAATATAATGTGTCATTAATCATTGATGAGTCTTTATTATAATTTATAATATTTATTTCTTTAATCGGTATTTATTCATATAATAAATAAAATGTTTTGAAATATGAATTAAGTTATTTTCGAATTAAAAAGAGTAATCTAAAGTTTATATAAAAACTAAAGTTTATAAAAAAAACTAAAGTTAGTTGATATAAAAACTAGTTCAATTATTTATAGTAAATATTTTATGTATTTTTATATTATGAATATTAATATTTATGTTCATAACGATAAAATTAAATTTTAAAATTAATGCGTTTAAAATATTTAAATTTTATTAAAAAATGCTTTTAAAAACTCATAAAACATTATTACTTTACTTTACTATGTATTTATGTTAATACAATACCATAACATATAATTGAAGAGAGTATTTTAAAACATTTTTTTGAATTAAAAATCGATGGGAATTTTTTTAAATTTTCCCTAAAATTTCTTTAAAAATGTGCAGAAATTCGTGGGCGAATATTAAATGAAATTATTTATTAAAATCACGTAATTAATATTTACTGAATTTTTCCCCCTTAAAACTCATATTTAGTATCATATATAAATATAAAAATATCTTTTTATATCTTTATATATATATATATATATATAAAAATATTAATGAAATATATAATGTGCACGCTTATGATTTGTCAGCGGAGGAAACTATGGAATTCTTTTAAAGTAAACTATGGAATTGGGGTTAATAATAAAGAGCTTTTCTTTAATTTATGAAATAAATACATATGAACGTATGATATATATGTATGTATTAAATGTGTATTAAGAAACAATGATTTATTTGTTTTATAATTTTATTATGGATATTAATAAACAATATTTATTCATATACAATAATGTAATGTATTATTATAATGATAATATTTAATGTGAATTATTTTTGTGACGAATTTTATTGATAAATATTTAATAATCATAATGATAATAATGAAAATACAATAAAATAATGAATTTTTGGAATTTTTATTTATTTTTAATATAATTAATCATTAGAATAATGTTCACAAAATGATGATTAATGTGAAATAAGTTTAAAACAATTATTTTAGTGTTTAGCGATAGTGTGTACTAAACTTTTACTATTATTTGAAAAATAAAATAAAATGCGCATTCCATTTATGAGTGAATGAATAACCCCCAATTACATAATAGAATAACCTCTAAGATAAGGATTATGAACATTTTCTCATTCACATTCATTTGCCTTTTATAATACGCATTAACCCATATCAATACGCATCAATTTATTCAATAATGAGCCGTTTTTGCGCTAAACATAGTGCAAAAAGCGTCATAAATGCGTGTAAATCTTAAAAATTCTTTCACATCATATTACAATTTCATAAATATAGAGATATCCATAAATTATATGACCGCATTTTTCTATCTTTTTCTGTATTAACCATAAAAATATGTTTTTAAAGAATCATATAAATGTATAAATGTTAATATAAAATTTTCAATTTTAATGTTTAATTTCCACTTTTATTACGAAATACCATTTATGAATAATAAAAAAGTAATTAAAACGTTTTGAAAATATTTCGATTAAAATTTTTTCAAAAAAAACATTGAAATTAATTAAAATGCTGAAAAAAGAAATGCCATTTTAATGCGAATTTTTCTATTAATGCAGTAAATGTGAAATTTAAAATTTTCGCTTTAAAATGGAAATGTAAAGATAATTGTTTATAATTAAATAAATTACCATAATATTAAAGAAACAATGGAATGACAAAGGGACGATTTCATTAATAATTAGTTTATTATGCAAATGCATAGTGCACAATGCATAGCGAATGCGTATGTAAATGTAAAGGGTAAATGTATGGGTGAATCCCCGTGTAACGTAATTGACGGAATGATAAGAATGGAATGCTGTCATTTATTCACTCATTCTATAGTAATACTCTAATCACTTATACTATGGCATTGGCATTCCTTTGGGGTAATGAATGCGCACGCGTCATAAACAAAACACGTATAGTGAGAGATGTTGAGATGTGTTAAGATGGCTGTTAATGGCTTAAATTAAAGCCCTATTTAATGGATAAACGAAGGAATTCCATTGACTCAGAAAGTGCCACGAATGATACATTTATTATGCGTTCGACCGCCACAGGTACCATCGGAGGATCCAAACATCAACAATCGGAAAGTGTCCAATTGATTCATCCACACTCTAATGGCATCTCAGAACATGGCAATAGCATTACGGTGCGATCCATTAGTGTCAACAGTTCTAACTGTGTACTGCCATCAAAATCATCGGCGAAAGCGGCACGTGAAAAGGCTCTTCAGGAGATAAGGATCAGTTTACAGCCGTTCGCTAATAACGACCGTCCGACTTCGAGTGCCTCATCCACGAGTGACTCATCATCTCCCGGACAAACCTCAGGCATCGGCAGCTCTGTCAGTTCCAATCAATCGGCTTTATTCGCTTTAAACCCGACGCTTCAGCAACAATTGGTACAACAATTGCAGAGCATAAACATCTCAAACATTCACACGAATTCTTTAGTGAATCAAAACGCTGCGCATTCAAAGTCCGTCATAAGTAACCACACATCGAATGTGTATCCGCAGAGTCCCGCATCACTCTCATCTCTGTATTCATCGATATCATCACCGCCACCGTCATATGCTGCGTCATCATCTTCGGGTCGTCAGTCCCCGACGCCGACCATCAGCAGCTCTTCGGATTATTCGTCAGTTCCGCCGCCAGTAATTAACGCAAAACATTTGCAAAAGAAACTGTCATCAGCGTCTTCGACGTGCAGTTCTTCGCACACCCCAACGACAGCATCGAACTTCGGAATGCGTTCGGTTCAGGCATGGACCGCGCGTCACGCAATTTCACAATCGCCTGTGATTATGCAATCGGTAAAGAGTACTCAGGTCCAAAAGCCCGTCCTTCAGACGGCGGTCGCTCCGACGACACCCCCCATTAACTCAAATTTCGTTTCAAACCCTTCAATTAAACCATCACCATCTATGGGTGTCGCACATTCTCAATCATGTCAATCGGCATCAGCATCATATTCGAACACTGTTCACGTTCAGAATAATTTAAACGCATCCGCACCGCACCGTAATCCACCGCCATACCCAACGTCACTCTGCGGTCAAAAGCTTAACGGTTCAGCATCACCGTCACAACGATCATATGTGCCCTCAGCCCAAATCCAAGAGTGTTATCCGATTAATCCTCCGCCGTCATATGCCAGTGCCGTTCAACAGAGACAACAGCAGTTAATTCCGACGCCACAGGAACTGCCACCGGCGGCACAATCGGCGTCCCCTCCGCCGCCACCACCGCCACCACCACCACCATACACTGCTTCATTATCATCATTACCTCAGAGTTCGCAGATAATATCAGTTCTCTCACAATACCGAAACAATGAATTTAATGCGACATCGGTTCAGATCCCCGTCCCCACGACAGATCCACCGTCTTATGACTCATCTGTGGCGGCATTAGCGGCTCAAAGAGCAGCATTCGCATGTTCTAACATACAATCGAATAGTAATAGCGCAGTGACTATTACAACATCGCGATCTAATAATTTAGTGAATTTACCATTACCATCACGTCCTCCACCGATACCACCGTCATATTCCGATTTAGTAAACACTGTGGAAAGTATATGCACATTACAAAGCAGTGCTCTTCAGGACGTTTCGAGCACATGTGCCATTAATTCACGGCGTCAATTCATGAATGAGATTGTGCCGCCACTGCCGCCGAAACCCAATTCAATACGACCCTCAAACATCAGTGACTGTGACTGTGAATGTTCAGACTCAGGATCGAGTGTTTATCATTCACCACCACCATCGTGCAGAAGTCAATTACCAGCATCTAATGTAAGTTCAAATTCCAATGGAAACGCTAAAACGACACATCAGTCTCCGATTCCGCCGCGAAAACAATTGTCTAAAGAAAAGGAAAAGGAACGGCGCGAAACGAAAGTGAAGAATTATTCGCCCGCAGCTTTCAAATTCTTTATGGAACAACACGTGGAAAACGTGATTAAATCACATCAACAAAGAGAACGCCGAAGACAACAGTTAGAATCGGAAATGGCCAAAGTCGGCCTTTCCGAAGAGGCGCAGTGCCAAATGAGAAGAATGTTGCATCAAAAAGAGTCTAATTATATCAGACTCCGCAGGGCCAAAATGGACAGATCCATGTTTAAGAAGATTAAGACCATAGGTGTCGGTGCTTTCGGTGAAGTGGCCTTAGTTCGAAAAATGGACACTAATCAATTGTATGCGATGAAAACGCTTCGGAAATCCGATGTCCTCAAACGTAATCAGGTCGCTCATGTTAAAGCCGAACGCGACATTTTAGCCGAAGCGGACAATGAATGGGTCGTGAAACTGTACTATTCCTTTCAGGATGAGGATCATCTTTACTTTGTGATGGATTATATTCCCGGCGGTGATCTCATGTCTTTGCTCATTAAATTCGGCATATTTCAGGAGTCTCTCGCGAGGTAATGACGCATTAATGACGCATTAATTGTATCATTTTATGATTTATTTATGATTTTGTTCAATGCACAGGTTTTATATCGCAGAATTAGTAAATGCTGTCGAAAGTGTTCATAAAATGGGTTTTATTCATCGTGATATAAAACCGGACAATATTCTCATAGATCGTGATGGACATATAAAGCTGACTGACTTTGGATTATGTACGGGCTTTCGATGGACTCATAATTCGAAGTATTATCAGCGAAACAATGGAATCGATGTCCACAATCGGCAGGATTCAATGGACATCGTGGATGAGAATTGGTCCAATAACTGTCACTGTAATATAAATTCGAATAAACCTTTAGAGAGGAGAAAGCGGAGAGAGCATCAGCGATGTTTGGCTCATTCATTGGTCGGCACTCCGAATTACATAGCACCGGAAGTGTTAATGAGGACCGGATATACTCAACTATGTGATTGGTGGTCTGTGGGGGTCATTCTCTATGAGATGTTAGTCGGATCACCCCCGTTCTTTGCGAACACTCCTGAAGAGACTCAAAACAAAGTAAGTCTCTGTAATTGATTATTCTCATGCTTTTCTTATCTCTTATCATGTGATAGCATTTTTTATTTTCTTTTTACAAAAGAATGTTATTCATTTATGTAATGTTTTTTATAAACATTTTTAATTAATTTCTATCTATGCCCATATACGGAATAAAGGAAATAAACATATTTTAGCGCATTTAATACATTAATATATATATTTTTTTAATAATTAATTAATTAAAATATTAAAGAGGCATTGATTTATATGGGCATTGCTTTAAAGTGATATATTCGTAACCATTATGATAATAGAAGTAATGTGCTCATTGATAATGCATCTCATTATTGATAATACATGATTGAAGAGAATAAATATATGTGAACTATACTTTTAGTGTCATATATAAAGAAATAAATTTTGAGATAAATTTTACTGATTAATGTTACAATAAATTAAAATCATTTAATGTTAAAAAACAGGTTATTCATTGGGATAAGACATTGCATATTCCTGAAGCCGCTCAATTATCTGAAAATGGAACTGATTTAATATTACGTTTATGCTGTGGTCCCGAAGAGAGACTCGGGAAGAATGGGGCCGACCAAATTAAAGCGCATCCCTTTTTCGAATCAATAGACTTTGAGGGTGGTCTCAGACGTCAGTCGGCACCATACATTCCTGAAATAAAATACCCGACGGACACGTCCAATTTCGATGCCATTGATCCCGATAAATTACACGCATCGGGCAGTGATGATAATTCCACTGTTAATGTCGCACACGGTACTTACGATAGTTATGTGAATGACTCAAATGGACAAATACCAGAGAATGGTAAACATCCCGAACATGCATTCTTCGAATTCACATTCAGACGCTTTTTCGACGACGGTGGTAACGCGTTTCCCATTAAAATGATCGCAGATAATAACAGTAACAATAATACAGATAATGGACAGGGATCGCCTGTTTATGTATGAAATTTAATTATCTTTTATATTCATTTTCTATTTTTCATTCTCTTATAACACCGTAACTAATATTAATGTCATAAAAAACTATATCTGTGATTTAGCAGAGGATGCCTGAAACTTATTTATTTACTAAAGAAATATCAAAAATTCATAATAATCTCAAATCATACAAAAAATAAATATTTTTATACTTAAAATTTAAAGAATTATATTTAAAAATTTTAGCATTTTTAATTTAAAATAATTTTTGTATATTTTGAGAATGAAATTTTTGATTACTGTGTTTATGGGTAAATCTTTTGAATGAATTTTTTAATATAAAATTTTACATAAAATGTTAATTAATGCCTTTAATTATTCAGAATGTGAAATAATATTTTTAAAAATTTTTTAAATTAAATATAATTATTAATGTTAGTAAATGACAAATTATCATATATATAAATATAAAAATTAACTAATTAATGGTCATTTTTAAATATGAAAAGAATTTAGTTAATTATATTATACTAATAAATAACTATAATTATATAACTTTTTAAACTAAAATAATATATGTAAATATTGTAAATTCCTTTTCATATTTCACCATTATGTGTCTTAATTCTTTAATTCAATTCCATGTGTTCATTAAAATATAAAACGTATATATTGTTTTAGAAATATGATTATATATTATATTATATAATTGTACATAATAATAGAATCTTTAGTCTTTTGCCATTGTATCGTGCCTTTTGATTGTTGCTTTGGCATAAGTAATCTTATTATGGGCCCAATTTTATTATTTAAGGGTCTTAATTGAAATGAATTTTTGTTTTTATCGTATTTTACTAAACATGTACAAAAAGTACTAAATTAATGAACAAAATATGTCTATTGATATATA
>JAQIXB010000933.1:0-13047 GCA_034697405.1 Mesoplophora pulchra | reverse complement strand
CAGTATTTGCTAATATATAAATAATAATATTGTGGTGAAAAGTTATAAAGTGTTCACTGTATATATATATATATTTATTTATTTATTTATTTATGCATTAAGTATGCAGTAATATTTATTTTAAATTAAATTTTTACAATTTTAATTTAAAATAAATATTTATAAAATTAAAATTTATATCTATTTTTTGAAAGATTCCGTTCTATGAATGTTTTACTGTAATTATGATAATTTACCTGAACATATTTGAGTTTAATGATAGTAATTCCCGAGTATATTTACTAGAATACTAATACTATAATACTAATTAGTCCCCTCCACAAACAACTCACGTGGAGGGGACTAAGTTTAGATATACACTGCGGCTTATAAAGAGTGATTCACTGTAATAATAAAATAAAATTTAAGAAAATTCTTTATAATAATATATATATTAATATATCACATATTAAATATTATAATTATATATGATAATAAAATTTAATCGTAAAAATAACACGCAAAATATATTAATCGATATTTATACAATCGATTGTGTATTAATTGCCATTATTGCATTTAAATGTGTGCCATGATCATATAGTAATACCCATGCTTTAAAATTATTTTAATACACATTTAAATACATTTATGGCAATTAATACGAAATAAATTGTAATAAATTAATTTAAAAATTATATTTTTATTATTAAATTATTCATAATTTAATAGGTTTATATTGAAGCGTTCGAAAAGTGCTGCAATAAGCGCGTGCATCCGCACGCGCGATAAAAAGCGTGTTTATCTCTATAGAGATATAATTAGGGAACACGTGTACCCATTGCCATATGTGTACACACTATGAAAAAGTTAACAAAAGGTTATTTTATCATAGTGGACATTGGGAAATACCCATTGTTGTATTGTATGGTCTGTTAACACCTCAATATATTTATATATACATGATATATAAATAGATTCAGTTTAAGACCGGTCTTATGTCTTACGGTAAAAGTATTTGAAAAAACGTGTTAAAAGCAATTCTTATAACAGTTTCATTTCAACATATACATGAGTTTTATCCTCAGTTTTAAGAAATTTAAGAAATTCATTTGAGAAATATTTTTCAATATTTAAGTATATTTTTAATTTTATTAAATCATTTAATTTTAATAATAATTTATTATACATTTTTAGTTATAAATAATGAATGATTTAAGTGATCATATTAATATATCGGCGATTAATCGATGGTCCATTTTTAATACACTAAAACCTGAATTAAAATCTCAAATTAAAAATGCGATTATTTTTGGATATAATGGTGATGAATGCATATTTATCACGAAAAATGACGATGTCTTTGGAATGGGAACGAATAAATCGTCATGTTTAGGATTAGGTCATAATAATAAAGCACCGGAACCGGAAAAAGTGACCATTCTCTGCAAAAAGAATGTCATTAAATTAGTGCCGTCATTAAAAGAGAATTTATCTGTTTATGGTCTGACAAAATCGGGTGAACTCTTTTCGTGGGGAAATAATGGCGATGGTCAATTGGGTCATGGACATACTGTTAATTGTAAAATTCCCACGAAAATCGAAGCATTTAATGGTCAAAGAGTTTCGGACATCGCAATGGGATCTGAACATTCATTAATACTGACCGAAGATGGCGTATTATATTCATGCGGTCGTAACTTTAATGGTGAATTGGGATTAGGATCGGATGTTAATCATTCATTACCTCAGATGATCACATTTTTTAATAGATTTTTTAGTAAAAAAAAAGTTAAAGATATCGCATGTCATTTGGGTTCATCATTCGCATTAACTACAAATGGTGTATTATATGCATGGGGATTCAATAGATATGGTCATTTGGGGATAGGGAAAAATGATGATGATATCACATGTGAGTATTATCCAATGCGTGTCATTAATCTCAATGACGTCATTATCGAGAAAATCACCTGCGGTTTTAATCACATATTAGCATTGTCTGATAATGGATCATTATATGTTTGGGGATCGAATAATGAATGTCAAATCGGTAATGGTAATAACGAAATTCAAAATTCTCCCCTAAGAATATGTTCAGATATCACCGGACAATTTAAGGCCATTGCTGCGGTACAATATACTTCAGCGGCACTTTTAAACAATGGTAAAGTGTATATGTGGGGAGAGTGTCGTAATGGACCTTTTTCAGTGCCCACCGAAGCACCGAATGATTACACGATTCATGATGTGTTTTCTAAAGTTAATACACAAATCACGGGGTATATGATGCCATTTTTATCAATGGATTCATCAGTGGAACGTCCATCAGTGAATAAAAATAAACTTTTAAATGGCATTTTACAATTAATGGATAATAAAGAATTATCGGATCTGAAGATTATTATCGATGATTATACCATTTATGTTCAGAAATTGATTCTTAAAATACGATGTGAATATTATCGTAAAATGTTTAATTCACAAATGAAAGAAACGGAAATGAATGAAATTATAATCACAGATCATTCATTTCCGGTTTATTATGCATTTTTAAAGTATATTTATACCGATGAATTGATATGTGAAGAATACGATGACGTCATCGATCTGATGATTTTAGCCGATTCTTTATGTGAAAATGATTTAAAAGAAAAATGCATAATTTATTTAATGAAAAATATTTCATCGGAAAATGTTTTATATCTTTATTTTTACGCCGAAAAATATGACGATAAAAATATGTCCGAAAAATGTGTCACATTCATATGTAATCATTCTTCAGATGTTTTTAAAAGTGATTCATTCAAAAGCTGCGATAATATTAATTTAATTAAAAAATTAATGATTAAAATGTCTGATTTTATGGTTTTTAAATTAAATTAAAATTTTTAAATTATTTTTTTTAAATATTTTTTTTAATAAAAATATATTAATTTTTCAATATATTGTAAAATTTAAATATAAACGATAAATATTTAAAAAGAATTTTATTATACATTTATTTATAATTTTCACATAATTTTCTTCTAAATATTCCCAAAATGTTCTATCACTATAAATACTGTTCATTTTCGCAATATTCGTACATTAATAATTAATACATTTATATATAAAATGAAATAAAATGTGTGCATTAAGAACGGTCCCAACTCTGCCATAGACGTAATGTAAAATTCTCCCGAAATTCAAATCTGCATTTACATATGCAGCGTTACATTAAAATTGTATTAAAATTTAGTTTTTTAAATTAATTTATTTTAAATTTTAAATTATTATAGAATTTAATGATTGAAAAATCACGCTGTTATTATACAGTATCCTTACAGTTAACCCGAACTGTATGCACATGTGCGTTTCTATGTATACGCATAACATATGCTTACAGATGTTATATTGTTACAGATGATGATTACATTTGAATCTTCAGGTAAATGCATAATATTTATTTTTTATATTTTGAGAATTATTTAATAATGAAAGTATTTGATAATAGTAATTATTTTTATTATTAATTTTATAATTAATTTAAAAGTATAAAATTTTACCATTTTAAGCAATAAATTATGGTAAAAAAAGAAAGGAAAAAGAATACATTGTATCTATGGGCAGAATGTTGTAATATAACCGCTTTTGACCTTTGACCCGGGTTTAGACCGACACGCGAATGTACTCTTTGCATCATCAAATGCATAACTGTATGCGTCGGGACATCGTTTTTTAAAATGTTCTGAATAATTTGAGGGTTTACATGTTTCAGGGGTTCCATTGGGACCAGGGTTAGGACAGCAGTATCTATTACCTCCGAATTTAGAACATGCACTTAAACATGACACCGTACGTCCGTTTTTAATTTTTCTTAATTCATTGGGACAGTCTTTGAAATAATCGTATGAACATTTTGCCACAGTACAGTCATATTTGGGATTTCCGAATGGCGATTTCGTAAATGTGTCCGAAATCGGCTCTATTTTAATCGGTAAATTATACGCATCGACTAAACTTATGTCATAAATATCCAAACCCTGCCATTTATCTAAACCAAACTCCGCTAATGTCACATCCATAATACCTTTAAATATCAAAAGTAAAATAATAGATATTTAATAAATAACTAAACATGTAATACATGCTAAACGAACGTTCAATTCAATTGAAATTCGTACTTTTGATGTTTTTCATACATTTTTAATGAAAATTATTATAATTATAAAATAATGAAATACCCTTTAAACCGCGACATTCCAATTTACACGTTCCGCAATCGCCCGTTTCACAGCAGTTATTCGATTCGCATCCGGTTCTTCCCCATATGCGACCTGAGGTCCAATTATCGATCACAGATACTTTTTTTGTTTGTTTCGGCCCTAATTTAAAACCGCCGTTTAATGGTGTGTAATTATCTCCGCGAATCCCTATGCTAAGCTCAAATTTACAGTTATTTACGATTCGCATTTCGTGATCACCGTTTACTATTAACGGCATTATCAGCATTATGATTATATTAACATTCATTATAATTTATTTTAATATTAAATTAAATATAATTAAATATAAATTTAAATGATATGATAAATTTTATGAAATTATTTTTAAAAATTTATACTTTTATACTATTGATGTTTTCTGATATTCAAATGCTATTTTTAAATTTACATATAAAATATTACATAATTTAGTCCTTTTAATATAATAATATTTAATTTTTATATTATATTCATATAAAATTTTTTGAAATAAAAGCTGTATTTTTAGTGACATTTGGCAATTTGAAACCATCATTTGAATAAAAATAATTATTATTTTTAAATTTATTATTAAATATAAAATTAGATATATCATTGAACTTTAAACAGTATATTATTAATACTTTAATTTAAATATGTTTTTATAAAATAAATTAAAATATTAATATATTAATATATATTAATATAATTATATATTTATTTATAATTATTTTTCCATATTTAATACATGTGTTAATAAAATTGTTAATTAATATTAATTTTAGAATCTCAAAAACTGAATTATTTAATATTTGGATATAAATAATTTTTATGTATAAATTATTATAACATAATAATTTTAAAAATGTTAAAATATGCCGCCGGAAGTGGCAAAATCACTATTCCCAAATTTTTAAATTTTCAAAAATCATTACGAACATTGTGATGTATTATATCACTTCAATTGCATGAATGAGTAAAGTTTAAATATATTAATATTTTATTATAAAAATGTAATTTACAATAAAATACGGTCATAATTCATTCAAAAATTTTAATTTTTTATAATTTTTTTTGTAATATTCAATTTTTAGGGGTATTAAAAGTCAAAATCTCATGGACTTATGAATAGTGTCATTTTGTAAAAAGAGACAAAAATTTTATTTTTTATAAAATTCGTAATAAATAATTAAATGATATTTTCGGTAAAAAAAGTATTTATAAACATTAATGTTTATAAAATGCCTAAAAATAGATAAAATGAAGAAAATGCGTGAAAAGATTTTATATGATGTTAACTATCACTTTAACTAAAACCTTTTTCACGATTCTTTTGAAAATGTTAAAAGTAATTATTTCCATACACAGCTATGAATAGCGATGTGAGAATTGAATCCCATAAAAGGAATTACAATTTTCTCATTTATTTCCTATGATCATTCAGAGAATGCATTTAAATCCATTTTAAAGACGATGGACTATGGTTTTATCGATAATCTTTAAATATGTTTTATTTAACATATGAATTTACTGTGTATTTTTGTAAAAAATATGATATTTTAAAACTTTTTTTTGTAATATTAATCATTTTAAAGTATTAACGATAAAAGTTTATTATTTAATTTATTTTAATGTGTGACAAGAATTTTCAATAAAATATATTTTCGAAAAAATTACATTCTCTGAAATGTAAAAAATTGAAATCTAAAGAAATGTCCAATTATTTTATTCTCATTATATTTACAGAATTTGTTTTATGACATTTTTTTATAAACATGTTTTAATCATAAAAAAAATATATTTAAAAATATAAATGTTTAATTTATATAATTTTTCAATGGATTCTCTATAAATTAGAAACATTTATTATATGTGAATTACGTTTTTTTAGGTTTTACTGTATTTATATTCAATTATTTAGTTTAAGCCCAGATAAGTGAGCATTGGGTATTAATGTTTATTGTTAATGTTTCTTATAATTGTATCTGTATATTGTACTAAAATACACTATCATTTGAAATGATGGATATTCATTTTATTAACAGCATTACTAATGCCATCCTATGAATTGAAATCATAGTAATCCGAATCAATAATTTTTAATAAAAAAATTTGTTATTAAATTTAAATAAATAATTTTTTATAAAATTATTGTTTTATGCAAATTGTGCTTAAAAAACATTAAATTATTAGTTAATTTTTTATAAATATATTTAAAAAGTAATGATAAAAAATATAATGATAAATATTTTGTTATAATTTTAGATAAAAGATTTCACTGTCATCAGTATATCAAAACATACTTTAAATTATATACATGTATATTCAAAAATATTAAAATATATAAAATTATATTTTTATTTTTTACACATTTTGTATAATAACATTTCGTGTTTATTTAAAAAAATTTGTGTTTTAATCCTTTGAACATAGGGACGTTTCTTTACATTTTCTTATAATTCGGGACGTTTCTTTGAAAGTTAATCCCATTATAAATGCATAAACAATATATATACGTAAACAAAATATACATATACTATACTATAAGTGTACTCTAAACTTATTTTTAATAAAATTATTAATTTCATTCATATTTTAATTATTATATTAAAAAATGGAATATTATATTAAAAGTAAAAAAACAAATTTATTATTTAATAAAAATTATTTCTATATTTTTATTTTAAATTGAATTTAATTATTAAAAAAATAAAATTATTTTTTGTCACAATTCTATTTTGCATTATGTATTAATATAGAAAAAGTTTAGAAAATAATATAAATTTTTAAGTCTTTAATTATATTTATTTTATATTATCATTTAATATGGTAATATTAATATATAATTCGTTAAACTTTTAAAGAAACAAACGGTGAAGTAACGTCCCATAAACAGGTAAAACGGTGTGATTATTATCGCATATATTTCTTTACATTTGTGTTTTTCTTTACATTTATGTATCGATATACAGTCAAACCTCTCTAATACAGAACCTCTCTAAACCGAAATTTACCCTGAGATGAAAACGAACATTTAACTTTTTCCAAAAACGGACAGTAATTATAATGAATATTATTTTTTAATATTTTTTCACAAAACTTTTTAATAATTTTTTTGCATATTCATATTTATCGTATATGTATGAAAAATTTGCAATTTTAGAAAATAATATTATTAATATTTTTTAATTAAAAACGTATAAAAGATTTTATAAACTATTAAATTATTTATAAATTAATTCTACATTATGTATATTATCATAATTTATCGTTAAAATTTACATTCTAAAAAAATTAATGTTAAAATATAGGAACATTTTTAAAGACAAAAACCTCTTTAAGACGGTAATGTATTCCGTCGCAAATTTCGTTTTAGAGAGGTTCCACTGTATATCTTTTTACATAAATTTAAACAAAAATTTAAATGAATTTTTGTGGTAAAATATTTTGCGCATTAAAATATCACAGCGTATTTTATCTCTTATATTATCATTGAATAACATCATTTTCCATGTTTTAGTACATACACATTTATTAACACTCAAATGACACTCAAAAAGTTTATCATTTAATATTAATGTCTTTTATTAATTATTATAATTATAATAAATATTTAAATAATCATATTTTACATTTTCTAATTTATTATTAAAATAATTAATTATATAACTTAAATGCAATAAATTTAACTGTTTACGATTTTAAATTTAATTATGAAATAAATTAATATTTGTTATTTAATGTTAACTTTTTTTTATTATTATTATGATATGGTCGCATATCTTTGTTCAAATTTTATATATTTATAAATTATAAATAATATATTTTTAATTACATTATTTTTTAGCATAAACTATTTTATTATTTTATATCATTATTATAGATTTATGTATATTTACGATTCAATTATATTATTGATTACGCATAATATTAATCATTTAAAATATTTATAAATTTAAATGTTTAAATAAATAACAATTATTTTCGAATATAAAATTAAATTAAATTAACTTTTTTCATAAATTCCTATGTTAAGAATTGACATCGTATGACCATAGATAAAACGCACGCGCAAATCTCTTACAATGATATAAAGTGTAAAATGAGTGTACATTTAGTTTATTATGATCTCATATCGAATACGTTACTAGTATTAGTTAGTATTAGTATTGGTAAAGTTTATGTGATAACATTTTATTATTATAATCACATAATTTTTTAAAATAAACTATTATATTAGTAAATAGTGTATCATTATTATTTATTATTATTTTATCAGAAATAAAATATAATGAAATGAAATATAAAATTTTAATGAAAATTCATTAAAAAATGTAAAATGAGAATTTTATTATAATTTATAATGCTCATTATGTATTCTTTTAAATTATTTTTATGAAATTTATTTCAGTGAAAAAATGGATATGAAAATGAATGTTTTTGAGTTTAAATTATATATTTATTATATATTATTTTAACGTTTTTATTAAATTTTTTAAATCATAATAATATTAATGTGTTATCAGTGTTAAGGAATTAGTTAAAAGTATAAAAATACAAAAAAAAGTATGATGATGCTTTTAATGTGTAATAAAACAAATGAACTGACAAATTGTTCTTTAAATTCAAATGAAACATTAATTTATAATTTTAATATTAATAATAATAATAATGATATTATTAATATTAATATTAATGTTAATAATTCGTACGGTGAAATAAATAATTATGATGATAATAATAATGTGCCATATCCTGATTTGAGTCAAATATCTACCGTGAGACTCATTTTAATCACACTCTACATTATTGTAATGTTTTTTGCGATTTTCGGTAATTTAATCATATGCTATACTGTCATTTCGAATAAAAAAATGCAGACTGTGGTCAATTGTTATATCGTAAATTTGGCATTATGTGACCTTTTAGTGGGCTCTTTTGTAATGCCCATAAAACTCATAGAATTATCGGCACCCGCGGAATGGACGGCCCTTAATAATCGCCTATGTACGGCCATGCATTATTTACAGACTGTTATTGTATTCGCGAGTGTTTTAACATTAGTTGCCACATGCTTAGAACGGTAATTTATATTAACTTTTTATTAACTTTTTATTTTAATAAATATTGATACATAAATATTGATATTAATAATATTTAATTTATATAAATTTATATATATATTAAATTATTATGTAATAAATATTCATATACATGTGCATATGTTATATTAATGTTTTATATCATGACAGTATGATTGATTATCATCGTATTTATCATGAATTAAAAATTTAATAAAAATTAATATAAATTTATTTTTTAAAAAATATATCAATAAAATTATATATTAAAATATTAAAAACCGTATTACATATAATATATAAAATTTAATATATTTAAAAACGTTTATTTTCATATATAAATTTAGGCATTAATTTACTTTAAGGATGCGATGTCATGATTTAATCACTAAATAATAAATCGAACTTATATCATGAGAAACCTAACAAATTCATGACTATTACATTCTTAAAGTAAATTGAAGCATTTTTCTTATAAATAAATACAAAAATAATATTTTTTTAAATATTTTTTTTATTAAAATAAATGTAAATAAATAATTTAAGAATGATATTCTTATATCACATATCACTATATTTTTTAATATATAAAAAAATCCAATTTATATCAATATATATTATATTATATTATATAAAAGAATATATTACATAAAAGAAAATATATGAATAAAATATATGAATAAAAAGTTTAAAACTAAACATTAAATAAAATTTTTGACATTTTCTAAAAGTGAAAGAATTTAAATATTTACGCATATAAAATATTTATAATAATGTTAAACGTTAAACATGTTAAGATATAAATTATTTTTATTAAAAATTTTAAATTTTTATTAAAAATTTGCAATAATTTTAAATCTTAAAATTTATTAATAATTTGTATTTATTTATACTGAAAATATAAATTTTGTCATTTTCATCTAAAATTACGTTTCAAATAAAAGACAAAATTCAAAAATAAAAAAATTAATATAACATATTATACACATGCTTATCCATTTACGGGAAATTCCACTTTTTTTATCGTAAAAGATATTTAAGTAATCCTTAGAAATTAGCACCAATCATAGACTAACAATTTTTAAGAGTTATTTAATGTTTTCCTTTTTTCGTTTTTGTATTTTTCTTAATTTATACTAAATTAAGTTATATTTTCAGCATATTTTAGTTAATTTCTATTAAATTATAATTTTTTCATTATATTATATGCCGTTTATATCAAATATATTAATGAAAAAATATTTTGTTTTATTTTTATATCAATTCTATTGAGTGTTTAAGATTCCCGTGAGTTTTGGGAGTCATGGGAAATCTTGGAATTAGCCGACGTTTTAATATTTTTCATTTTAGGATAATTATTTATATTTAATTTTCTTAAAATACTCATAAATATGCAAATATAATGTTAAATATATATTAATAATAATTAAATGTATAAATATTTTAAGTAAAATCACTTTAAAATTTATTCTTTTTTGTTTTTTGTCCTTTTTTCGTTTTTTCTAATTTTTAATTTTCTAATTTTTGCACCAAAAGTGGATGAGCATGGTTAATAATAAATATATAAATATTTTAATAAAAAAGTTAATAAAAATAGATATATGTATATATAAAAAACAAAATTTTTGAAATAAATTTAAAAATTTCAAAATTAACACATAAATATTAAAAAATCGTTATTTATTTATAGACATTTAAAAATTTTTATGATTTTTTATTTTTAAGAAATTCAATTTGTATATCATTAATATTTGCATTTTTATTATAAAATCACATAAAATTATTTTTTTTGAATTTTTAAATAATTTAAATGTTTACCATTTTATACATTAAAATACATATCATCATAAATATTATTATATTAAAGTGTATTTATAATTTATTTATTTATTTATTAAAAACATCGTTACATTTAATAATATAATAATGGGTTAATACAAAATACTCTTTTTTGAGTTGCAAATGTCAGGGATCGTATAAGAATTGCGGAGTAAAAAATGATCAAATAATAAAACTCTTATTATATAATACTTTTTTTTATTATATAATTATGCATAAACATATTTATTAATTAATAAAATATGATTATTAATAATTTATTACATATTTTTCTAATTTAACTCTGTAATTATTACACGATCGTGTACAATTGAAAGTCAAAAGAGAGTAATTCAAATCTTTATATTCAGAGGTGGGATTAATGAGGATAATCCCCATTACAAAAACGTAACTTAATCGTGTGGAAAATAATGTGCATGAATTAAGTAATAGAAATATTAAATAAAAATTTAGTGAAAAATCCAAATTTTATTGTTTTTATATAATTCCGCATAAAGACGTATTTTATGGGTAATTTAACATTTTTACTCATTTTTAATTTGATATTTATATTTTATTTTGGCCTTTATATTCACATCTCTGTCTATAACCAAAATATTATTTGAATTTTTATTATAATTTTACATTAATAAAATTTATATGATTAAATTACAATAATAAAACGTATGAATATAATTGTCAATTAAATTCTATTATTTATTAAATATTTATTAAATTATTAATACATTTTTATTGTGAAAAAATAAAAGTTTTTTATTATTAAATTATAAAAGTATGATGATGATGATGGTGATGTGTTCTGTTTTCGCATTTAAGAAATGTCCATATATTTTCATTTATTTTTTGAGTGTTTTTATATATTATTAATTATATAAAAATATCATTAATAATTTTTTTTATTTCAAATATTTTATGTGCGAATATATTTATTATATTATTAGTGTTTAGTATATAAACAAAGAAAAGGCAATTGTGGCACTAAATAATAATATTAAAGTATACAATAATATTATAAACTATAAACTGAAGTAAACTATTAAAAGTATGAAAATAATAAATCATTACGTTCACTTCGCTTTTTTATTCATTTAAATTAATTGAAAGCCTAAAAATGAATTATTATTATTATTATTATTATTATATTATAAAACGCCATGATTATGATTATGATTATGATTATGATTAAAATATGAATATGATACAATATGCAACACAAAACTCGAGTGTCATTAAATATTTGAATATAAAGCAATAGTAATAGTAATAGTGATGCTAATACTAATACTAATAGTAATAATGATAGTATTAGAAAAGTTTAACATTAAAGGTTAGAGTGTGTCTTAAGAGCTATGAATTATTTATGATATCATTGTGATAATAATGATTATAATAATAATATGAGAGAATTGAATTCTTCACATATATAATATATATATAAAGGTATTTTATTAAAATTATGCAGAATCTGAGTGACGCCACTTTTTTGATTTCTATAGACATATGATACACAACAATGTTTAAGAAATAGAATGGTGATATGCTTTCTTAGCACAATTTAAGTAAATTAACTTTATATCGTTTAATCAATGTTAAAACTAAAATATTTAGATATTCTAACTATAGTAAGATTTTTCTTTTTATATATATTCACTTTTTATGCAGTGTCTGTATATAAAATGAGAACTTTAAGCTGTGTATAGAATACTCAATATACATACACACATCATATAAATTCATTTTTTCAAATCAATTTTGATCATACTGTATATATATAATTTTGATTTTAAATCTTATTTTTATCATAAATAAAATATTCATATATTCATATAAATATATGTACAATATATATATATATACAGTCGAACCTCCCTAAGACGGAACCTCTATAAGACGGAATCCTCCCTAAGACGGACACGTACCCT
>JAQIXB010000932.1:0-13051 GCA_034697405.1 Mesoplophora pulchra | reverse complement strand
TTAAAAGAAATTTAAAATATAATTTAAAATATAAAATATACATGTACTAGTATATAATATATATATCTGAGATCACTATAGTATGTAAACCTTTGTAAAGTTTGAAATGAATATTCTGATCATAGACACAATAGATATTTATTAACATAATGACGATTTTGTATAACAAAAGTTATGGTCATAAATATAAATTGCGTATCATTGAATAAAGTTAACTGAAACTGCATTTTAATGTATTAATTTATTAATAGAAAAGTGTGGTGATGATGCTGAATACAGAGATGGTAAATGCGTATGTACATCATTAAGAGAAATATATGTAAATGATAAATGTGAATGTAATAAAGAAAAAGGATATGTTAATTATGAGGGTCAATGTGTTTGTGACGAATTAAACGGTTATGTCTATAAAAATGGTGAATGTGAATGCGCGGACTATGGATTTGCATTAAATTCCGATAAAAAATGCACGTGCGATACACATAATCATTATGTAAAAGATGCAAATTCCAAATGCACGTGCGATAAATCCAATCATTTCATAGAATCAGGTAATGGTACGTGCGTATGTGATTCAATAAATGGCTATGAATATGATAAAAAATCCAATACATGCAAATGTATGGGTTATGGATTCACAGTAAATTCCGATAAAAAATGCGTGTGTGATTCGAATCGTCATTTTATTAATAAAAATGGAAAATGCATATGTGATGATGGATATGTATTTAATACTGATAAAAGACACTGCGAATGTACAATGAAAGGATACACCATTAATAATGGCGTATGTGAATGTGATGCAAAACGTAAATTCATTAAATTAAATACCGAAAGTGATGGTGGAAAATGCACGTGTGATCATAGTAATCATTTTGTTTATAATGATAAAAATGATAAATGTGAATGCGATAATAATAAAGGTTTTAATGTAAATCCCAAAAATGATAATGAATGCATATGTAAAATAGAAAATGGTTATACACTATCATCAGATAATAGTACATGCGAATGTTCTATCGATGGTTTCATAAACGATAATGGTACGTGCACGTGTGATACAAAAAATCATTTTTATTACGATAAAAGATACAATAATTGCACGTGTAAAACCGGCTATAAATTTGACAGTGGTCATTGCATATGTGATAATGATAACGGTTATTTTTTTAATGAAATTTCAAATGAATGTCTATGTTCAGAAAAATATGGATTTTTTAATAATAATGAAATGTGTGTCTGTGATTTTAGAAAAAATTTAATAAAAAATGAGGATAATAAATGCGTATGTGATGATAATAAACATTTTATACAAAATGCTGATACATGCGAATGTGATTCGAGCCGTGGATACACATTAAAAGATGGTACATGCATATGCGATCATATTAATGGATACATATTTAATAATAAAACAGAAAAATGCGAATGTAATATTGGATATGCACGTGTTAATGAAAAGTGCACATGCGATTCATCTAAACATTTCTCAATGTCTAATGGCACGTGCATGTGTGACGAGAATATGCATTTTATACTAAATAATGATGAATGCACGTGCAATGTACGTGATGGATATGTACTAAAAGATGATATGTGTGTATGTGATATATCGGGATTCATTGAAAGGGATGATACATGCACGTGCGAAAAAGAAAATTATATGAATGTAAATGGAACGTGCATATGCGATGAATCAAAACATTTTATATTAAATAATGATACGTGCACGTGCGACACAATCAAAGGGTATGTACTAATTAATGGTAAATGTCAATGTTCCGATAATTTAGTTCAAAACGGTACGGAATGTGTGTGCCCATCACAAAATATGAAATTAACACGCGGCACGTGCGTGTGTATTAAAGAAAATTTCATTAACAATAATGGCACATGTGAATGCGATACAAAAAATGGTTATAATATAAGTCATATAAATAAAGATATATGCGAATGTAATATTAAAGGATATGCATTAATTAATAACACGTGCACATGTGATATAAAAAATAATTTCATATCAGTAAATGGCACGTGCGAATGCGACACGAATCATGGATACGCGTACTATGATGGTACATGCATCTGTGATAAAAGTAATGGTTTTGAATATGTAAATGGAAAATGCATATGTAAAGCTAAAGGACGCGTGTTAAACAATGGAAAATGCACGTGCGATGCGTTCAATAATTTTGCTTTAAATGATGATAAAAATAAATGTGAATGTAATCATAATAATCATTTTATATTAAAAAATGAAATGTGTGAATGTGATTATGATAATGGATATTTAATTAATAATACGAATCACACGTGCCAATGTTTAGCGAAAGGATACGCGTCTGTAAATGGCACGTGCGCATGTGACACACACAATCATTTTGTGGAAAAAGATGGTACATGCGTATGTGATGAGAAAAACTTTTTTAAACACAATAAAAGTGAACCCAATAAATGCACGTGCGATTTCAGTAAAGGATACGTATTAAAAGATGACGTGTGTCAATGTGCAGCCGACGGTTATGTGTCAATTAATGGGACGTGCACGTGTGACGTGCATAATAACTTTATAATTAAAGACGATAAATGCCAATGTGATGATAGTAAACATTATTTATTACATAATGGTAAATGCGTATGCGATTCTGATCATGGATATCAATTATCAAACATAAGTAACACATGCGAATGTAAAAGCATAGGATACGAATTAATTAATAATGAATGTACGTGCAAAACGCGTGATCATTTTGTATTAATTAATGGCGTATGTCAATGTGATGATAAATATTATGTAAAACATAATAATGGTATGTGTGTATGTAAAGATGGATATAAATATGATGAACATAATGAATGTAAAACGTGCGATAATGACAATGGGTACGTGCAAAACCAAACTGATAACACGTGCTTTTGCGGTGACAATGGCTATAAATTAGATTCAAATGGAAAATGCACGTGCGATAAATCAAAGAATTTAATGCGAAATGACAATGGAATGTGTGAATGTGATTTCAACAATGGTTTCATTTCTGTTAATGACACATGTGTCTGTAATGAGAAAAATGGATTCATTCAGAAAATAGATAATGATCACGTGACTAAATGCACGTGCGATAATGGATTTTGGAATTTGAATAATGTGTGCACAAAACTATCACCGTGCGATAAACGGTTAAATGCGTGTTCATATTCACTATGCATGGAAATGGACTCTGATAATGGTGTTCAATGTTATTGTGAACGCGGCTATTCTTTGGAAACTGACGGTATCGTAATTTTATCATTTATTTAAATTTTTAAATTTTATAAATTATTTATTCGTTTTAAAAAATACAATATTTTAATATATTTTTATTTGCAAATGATAGCCGTAAATGCGATGCAAAACCGGTGCCGGTAATTTCATAGTGTCAAAAAATGAGAGGGAATTTTTTTAATTCAATTAAATTAATACTAAGATTAAGTTAATTTTTTTAATGAAAAATTTTGTAATTAAAATATATTAATTTAAATTTAAAATGACATTAATTACAAATAATAATTTATAATTAAATTTTTATAATTAAATTTTAGGTAAAATAAAATACTGTAAACCTCAAATGTGCAATTTTCTGACATTAAATAAATGTGAACATATATGTGATGATAATAAAAATCACGATGAAAGTTATACATTTGAACCTAAATACTTTTGCCGATGTTATGATGGTTATAAATTAAATACGAATGATAATGTCACGTGTGTAGAGACATCAGAAAATGTTAAAAAATGTGAGAATAAATGCAATGATAAGACAATGATATGCTCAAATGGTGAATGTAAATGTAAAAACGGATTAAAAATGATTAATAATAAATGCGAATTAAATACGAATCAATGCATTGATAAATGTCCAAATGACAGATGTTCATACGATAGTTTAAGACATAATGTAATGTGTAATTGTACTAAACCTAAGTATGAATTAGATTCAAACACAGGTCTTTGTAATTTAGTCAATTATTGCGGAATAAATGGCAGAGGACGTGATGAATGTGAAAAGAGGAATGCGCTATGCCTTAATTCTGATACTTTAGTGTTAGATTCAGGATTAGGGTCAGAGTTAGGGTCAGGTTCAGTGTCAGGGTCAGTAACTAATGGATATAAATGCGTATGTCCGAATGGAACGACATTTGCATGGGCCAATGAAACACTTAAAGATATGACACGTGACATTATGCACTGTGTTGATCCGTGCATTATTAATAAAAATATCGAAAAATGTCTATCATTAAACGCCATATGCAAAACGAATATCAATGAAAATAATGGAAATTTCACGTGTGAATGTAAACCCCTTTTTGCACGTGTTAACCCTTTGCACGTCAATGATATGTGTATACTATCGTCTTATACCATAGGTATAACAATGGACGTTAATTTAGAAAAGTTTAATATATCGCAATTGACAAAAGCCAAAAAATACAGTTATCATATGCAACAATACACTAAACCTCTATTTTATATGCCATTAAATAGTTCAGTATTAAGTTTTCCATCACTGTATTCTATTCAATTATCAAAAGATTATTATTATGATCCGAAAGGATATTTGAATATTATGAATCAAATGAATGAATATAATAATATCATTTTAAAAGACAATTTTCGCGATAAAAATTCATTAATAAATAAATTTTTAGAAAATTATTATACATTTTTAAATAATAATCATAAATTTATTCGCAGTGTTAATTTAATAGATTATTCATTAAATAAATTAAAAAATTTATTTCATATAAAATTAACGGTGCAAATTTCTAATCATAATGATCATAATAATCATTATGATGATATATTTAAATGCGCATCTCTATCATCGGATAAACATTTCTGTGAATTATCATCCGATATTTTCATATTAAACAATACATATTCATACGGTCCTATTAATGTGAGTAATGAACACTTTTATCAATAATAATACAGTAAAACCTCTATATAATGCACCTTCGAATACATTTTAGTGTACCTCTTTAGAACGGAATCTTTTCAAAACATTAAACATATATACAGAGATCCCAAATTTATAAGAGACATTTTGCAATTGAATATGATTCTGCTTTTTACATGATGTGCGTTTTCTATAAAAAACAGAATTATATCCCAATTCAATTGCAAAATATTTCTTACAAATCTGAGATTTCTGTAAATCTTTAAATGTTTTTTTTGGAAATGACTGTTATTTTTACTAAAATTTTAAAAATTTATATCTAAAGTATTAATGTTAAGAATTGAAGAAAATCAGTAAATTATTGGATCATAAAAAGTTTCCGTTCTGTGGGAGTTTTAGTGTATATGTTAATCTTTTATAAAATATTATATTTACATAATAATATTAATAATTAATAATATAATTAAATATATTTATGAATGAAAAGCCGTGTGAAATGGAATTAAATGCATGTGAAAAGTATACATTATCCGAATGTAAACGATTAAATGATACCGCACAATATCAGTGTTTATGTAATACGGAATTAGTGAATGGAAATAAAATGCGCGTCAATAAAAACGAAACGATTGACAATGAAAACGCTTATAAATTATTGGGTGAAATGTGCGCGTATATTAACATATGCGATGAGAATGATCCGTGCAATAAAAGCGCAAAAGAAATGTGCGTATATATGGAAAAAGGGAATTACGATTGTGAATGCCCATCACAGCATAAGCGTGATATAAACCGTGAATGTAGTCCCATATGTGACTCAATTAAATGCAATGGAAATGGTCACTGTGAACCGATCGGAGATGACTCTTTTCATTGCGAATGTGACGATGGTTTCAGTGGAAATGAATGCCAAAATAAAAGTATAGTCATTTTACAGTCATTGCTTTATTTTTGCTTTTTTTGTCATTTCAAATGTTTCTTTCTTTATTCTTAATTTATAAAAACATTTATAACTAAAATTTATTTTTAATTTATTCTAAAATATAATTTAAATAAACATTAAAACATTATTTTTAGACCTAAAAGTATGGGTCATAGTGATTGGAGTCATCGGAAGTATCACTTTAATTGTGATGATAATCGCTGTAATATCATACATTAAAAGGTATGTATTCGAATACAGCGTGTCCCAAATACAGTGTTTCCCAAATACAGCATTTTCCAAATATTATTTGCCAAAGTATTAATGCAAAATTTATTTTAAAAAAATCAGAAATTGATTTTCGGGCGCTTTTAATACATTTAAAATATTATATTTTTAATCAATTAATATGCAGCATTTAATTTTCCGATGATTTAAGCATTTCCCGATATGTTCGATTTTTCCATAAATATAACATTACAATATTATACTATAATATTATATTAATAATATAAAAACGCTCAGAAATGTAAAACTATATGAGGGACACGCTGTTTATGCATTATTATATAATTGAATATATGCGGTAAATTTGTATTTCAAATAAATGAACAGATTACGGAATACGCATATACCATCGAATAATATTCAAATTCCATTAAAAGAGAACGGAACGCGCGTGAATTACGTGCCAAAAGCACGAACACGTGCTTTGGCCGTTCATGATTAATATACAGTGAAAATGCATTACAACAGACTTCAGCTGAAATATGAAATTTTTTATTATCTTTTATTAAATTTCATAATCTATAAATATTAAGTATTTACTGTATATTTATTATTATAATTAAATAATTTTAATGTCAATTATTTTTCATCATTTTTAATGTAATTATTTATAAATCCCTAATTTTATAATAAAAAATTAAAATTTTATACAAAAATTAAATTAACTTTTAAATTATAATCGTCTAATACTGTCGTATATTTTTAAATGACCCTTTTATGGCAATGATTTTGGAATGTTTCACACTTCTGTCTTAGAGAGGTTTTACTGTATTTATATAAAATATTATATCTTTTGTTTAAGTGTTTACTGATTTAAGAGTAAAATTAAAGGTCAGATTTTTATGATTATGATATATTATTTATATATTAATAATAAATAATAATATATAATTGGAATTTCAATATAAAATACGCATAATGTCGTAATTTTAGGGGTAACGCTTTATCATTTGAGAATAGTCCACAGCAATGTGTACCTTTACTATTAAAACGCCCTTTAAATAAGTAAAAGTTAAGACGTATTTTATGATAATTATTTTTTTTTAATTATTTTATTAATATATATTAATATATTGATATATATGAGAAATTAAATATAAAATTTTATTTATAAAATTTATTAATATTCTTCAGTATAAAAAATTTAATAAAAAATGTTATTTATAAATAATAAATATTTATTTTTTTATTTTATCGTTAATTATACATTATTTATAAATAATGTTAACTCAAAAGGTAAATATTAACATAAAATAAATATTTATTTATAATTTTATATAAATATTATTATATTAAAAATTATAAAATTCCGGCACATAATTGGGTTATTAATTGTTAACGCATTTACATCATTTCACATTTTCTAAAGAACTTTTTTGTATTAAATTGTATGCGTTATATGACATTAATAGCATTATTAAACGCATTTATACAATTCAATTACAAAAATGTTCTTCAGAAATGTGAGATGATGTAAATGCAATGTTTTTATGATAAAATTTAAAATAAATTTTTTGTGCCGAATTTTTCAATTTTTTCAATTTTTATCCATAAATGTATGTTTTCGTTAAATTTTGAACTTTTTTAGTAAAAATACACGATTATTATTAAAATTATTTAATAAAATAAATTAAAAATTTTGATTTAAAAATATTAAAATCATTTTAAAAAATGTTTATTTATTGTTTATTTAAAAAAACATTTAAAATTTCTCGATTTTTATTAATTTTATAATTTTTAACACAATTTTAAGTATAATTGAATAATTTTGTAATAAAAATAAAAGTATATTTATCTTAAAATTTGAATAATAATTTTCTAATTATGCACTCATTCCCGGAAATTAAATAATATATTATTAAAAATATAAATATATAAATAATTAATAAATAAAAATTAATTCCAAACGTATTCCCAAATGTTTGATTTTAAATTTATTTCTTAATATCGTTAAAACATTGACATTCACGTCTATTATATTATACGATGCGTTCACTCATAAACAATAATGTGCGAATATTGCTATAAATGTTTATAATGCTTAACATGTGCATGTACACGTTTAGGCTCATTGTGTAATTGTTGTTTATACGTACACGTACGGTATAATCCATGATAAAAGTGTATATTGAACGATGGGGACTTCTTTTAGCACAAACACTTTGTATATGCATATTTCATTTTTGTGTTTTTAAAGAAAATATTTCGCCGTAAATATTTATTTATATATTAAATTTTTGAGAATTCTTTTATATTTATAAAATGTTAATATAATTTAAATATTCGGGAATGGGCTCATTTCGGGAAAGTTATGAATTTTTCAATTTTTTCAATTTTTTAAATATAAAAAATTATAAACTATAAATAGATATTTATGACGTCATAAGTGATGATAATACTAAAAAATGTGATAAAAGCAAAGGAGAGATATATGAGGATGGAATATGCATATGCGACCATACACACGGCTATGCACGTGTTAATACACGGGAATGCACGTGTTCAATTGAGGGATACGCTTTAAATGATAATAAATGCACGTGCGATACAAAAGGACATTTTATATTAAATAATGATGGAACTAAATGTGAATGTGATGCGATTAATAATTATGTTTATAATAATGTAACGAAAAAATGCGAATGTGATGCTAAAAGTGGATTTACGTACGATAATGTTCTAAACGCGTGTAAATGTGCGGCATTAGGATATAAACTAAATAATAATACGAAAAAATGCACGTGCGATGATGAGAAATATTTCCAATTAATTAATAACACGTGTGCATGCGATTCATTAAACAATTTTATAGTAAAAAATGATGCGTGTGTATGTGATGAGAATAAAAAACTATCATATGATAATGAAAGTAAAAAATGCATATGCGATTTAAGTAAACATTTTTCTTATAATAATACCGTTAAAACATGCACGTGCGATCAGTCTAAAGGTTTAAAATTAATAAATGACACGTGTGTTTGTGATGACCATAAAAAACTAGTATATAATGAACATGATGCTAGTGATTTCACGTGCTTATGTAATGATGAATATTTTCTTAATAATAAAGGTGAATGTGAATGTAAAGACGGCACAATTGACGCTAATGGTAAATGCGTATGTGATAAACATAAGCATTTTATAAACGTAAATGGCACGTGCGTATGTGAAAATAGTCGTATATATGAGGATGGGGCGTGCGTTTGCGACAAAAACAATGGCTTTACATATAATGACACTAAAAACACGTGCGAATGTAATAGAAACGGTTTCGAAATTAAAAGCGATGGTACATGCGGATGCATAAACAATGACTTTACTAATATTAATGGTGAATGCACATGCGACAAAAGTGAGCATATGATACTAGACAATAGTACTAATAAATGCACGTGCGAATATGGCTATAAACCAATGGACGGCGGATGTATATGCGATCATGAAAATGGTTTCATTTTTAATGAAATAAAAGGCATATGCGAATGTAATGCCTATGGACATGCATTAAATAATGATAAAAAATGCACATGCGATTCACAAAAAAGATTTATAACTAAAGGTAGTAATTGCACGTGCGATAATGACAAAAATTTTGTTTTCAAAAATAATGCGTGCATATGTGATGCTGAAAGTGGATTTATACTGATTAATGACACGTGCGTGTGTGATACTACTAAAAGACTAAAATATGATGCAAATGCTAAAAAGTGCACGTGCGATGCAAATAAAAAACTTAAATTTGATAATGGTGCGTGTGTATGCGATACAAAAAATGGATTCATTTTTGAGAATGACACGTGTACATGTGATGCTAATAAAAAACTAGCATTAGATGAGAATGGTAAATGTGTGTGTAATAAAAAAATGAATTTTATATTAAAGAACGATATTTGCACGTGCGATTTAGACAATGGATTCATATTAGAAAATGACCATTGTGTATGCGATACTAAAAAAGGGTTAATTTTAAATGGTGATAAATGCACGTGCGATAACACAAAGCATTACGTGTTAAATAACGATAGTAATACGTGTGAATGTGACACGAGCAATGGCTATGGACACGATGATAAAGGAATGTGCGTATGTAATGTTAAAGGATATAAAGATTATGGGAGCGGTAAATGCGCGTGTGATTCTGAAGAAAATTATCATTTAATAAATGGCACGTGTCACGTGCAATGCGATGAAAGTGCACATTTTATATTAGATTCAATCACTAATAAGTGTATATGTGATAATAATAATGCATTTACGTCTAAAGATAGTAAAACGTGCGTATGTAAAGATGGGTATAAATTGGATACGGATACTAATAAATGTTTATGTAACGCTATTGGATACATACTAAAAAGCGATGGTACGTGCACGTGCAATGAAAACGATCATTTTATTTCTGTGAATGGCACGTGCATGTGTGATATTAGTAATGGATATATATCTATGGAAATATATTGCGGATGTAATCATGATAATGGATTTATATATAAACAAAAAATGTGTTTATGTGAAGATAATTATATTAATAATAAAGGATTATGCGTCCCAAAAAATTAGAAATTAATCACACTTTTACTTCAGTCTTAAAATGACCTTATATCATGAGTTAAATGTATAGCCTCAAAATAAAATCGTTTTTTAAAAACAAATCATTGTGTATTTTTCCTTTTTATATATAACAATAAATTATAACCTTTGAACTTTTGTTTATTTTTTTATGCTCTGTAAGAATACAGTAAAATTCTGGGCGCGAATTATTTAAAGGACAAAATGCACTTTTCTTTGACATTTTATTTAAGCATTATTTATTTTTTTAACATTTTTCTCTTTTTCATTATTATGACTATGGTCATCATTATCTTCATTATCATCATCGTCCATATCTTCATTAATGTTTTCATTAATCTTTATATTTTTCGATGCATTTTTTTCTAATTTTTGAGTTCATTTTATCATTATCAAAGTCTTCATAATTTAATGATAAATATAATGATAATGAACTTAAATTTTAAAAAATGTCATTATAATTATTATGATCATATTTTTCATTATTAAATACATTATCATTGTCTCTATCATTATCAATACCTTTACCATCATCATCATAATTACGATCATGATCTTCATTTTCATCATTCATATTCTTCGTTCAAAGATCGTAATGAAAGGGCGTGTCTTATAACTCAAAGTATAAGAATCTTTAATTTATTGAATTTTTTCTCATTATTTATATTACAATGGTTTCTTATAATTTGAGTTTTCATTCATTTTACATTTACAAAATGTTACTTATGCCTATAGACGTAAAAATTGCTTTAAATGCTTTTTTATCTTAAGAGATATCAAAGAAATAATTAAATGTGACCTTTGACCCAAAAAATTTCTTTTTTTGCTTTTTTTGTCATTTTAAATGCTTTTTTTGGTCTAAAATTTTGCTTAAAATTTACGTCTATACTTAAGACATATTTAATCACTCTATATTCACATCTATAATACTTATCAAAAGTTTAGTGAACTTAGTTTAGGTTTTAGTGTATTAAAATGGGATAAAATAAAAAAAATAAATAAAATTAATTAAATACTATTATCATAACAATTGTTACATTATTACAATATTATAATGTATTTATATAGTTTCACATGAAAAAGTTTAAGTAAAAAATCGATGGTAAAATACAATACATAAGAATAGACATGTATTTATTGCAATACCCTTTTACAGCACTTTTTAGACACAGTCTTATATCTAAAGATAAACATATATTAAAATGTAATAAAAATATATGCAAAAAAATATTAAAGAAATGAATGTTTTATACCGTGTGATATAAGAACCCCCTTTTGTTAACACGTGCTATAATTGTGCTTTACACGTGAGGTATATGAGTAATAAGCAATAACAATACTAAGAATACTAAGAACTAATACTATAGGATATTATCATTATAATATAATATATATTTACATTATATTAAATTGTAGAATATACTGTAATATAAATCTATATTATATAACATAATATAAATTATATTCAATGTGTCCACAAATTTTACCTAAAAAAGACAGGGAAAATACAAAAAAATAAATTTTTTAAAAAAATCATTTTTTAAATTTTATTTTTAATATTTTATTTAAAAATTGAAATTTTAAAGTGTTTATAAATATAATAAAAAATTCAAATTATACTTTTATTTTATAATTTTTTTTATTATAAAATTAATAAATTTTTGAATTTATAATTTAAGAAAATTATAAATAAATTCAGTCATTATTAAAAATAAAAAAAATTTTAAGAAAAAGCATTTTGAGACACAATCATTTATTTATAATTGATATTGATACATACAAAATTTTCTTTTAATATCTTTTAATTGAAAATAAGAAATTGCCTCAAATTGGACACCCTAATTATATTCTATTAAATTATTATAATATATAAATATATAGAAAAATAAGTTACAAATGATGTTCAATGAACTCATTAATACATTTATCTTTATTTTAATGCATCTCTATTCACATAAATATACATTGACCTTTATTTAGAAAATACCCTTTCACCTCACGTTTAATATCATAAAAAAGATTTTTAAATCTTAAGAAATGCACAGTATATATAACTCGATATATATGTATCATTTTTCTTATGTTTTAATAATAATATCGATATATATTAACTGTATATATACACACTTTTAACTCGAGTTTTATGTGAATTTACGTGTTTAGTAAATTTGTACATTTATGTGCAAATATTATATATCTTTATATTAATATAAAGTAATTTATTATATTTATATACATATATGTTACATTTATGTATTATACTTTATAATATTATATAATAGTATATAATTGCATATAATAGTCATATATATTAATATAATATTATAAATTATTA
>JAQIXB010000931.1:0-13059 GCA_034697405.1 Mesoplophora pulchra | reverse complement strand
CAATAAAATGCGAATGAAATATTAAAACGTAATTTATGTTTATATTTACGTTTATATGTATGTGTATATTTCAATGGATTCATGTGTTTCTTTTACCATATATGTGTGGAAATATTTAATAAAAGAATTGATATTAAAGTGAGAATCGGTAATTGAGAGGATGGCCACGGGAGGATCCAACGGAAGTAACAATTATTCGAATGATCCGATCGCTCAGAATGTCCGAAGGGGTAAAGGCACACACCAATGGCCTCATCCATCACATCGTTCTCATGATAAATGGATTAATGGTAACGTTACATCATCAGCGTCTTCATCATCACCGCCGGAAATTGTCCGATCATTATCTGCGAATGATCAGAGTGTTAATAAAGGTAAAGGATGTAAATCGGGGATAAACTGTAAAAAGGATAATTTATTAATAAATCATTCGAATGAATTATTGGATCGTTTAATGCAATTAAAGGATTGCGTAAAACAAATCAAAGCATTGATTAATAATTTAGAGAAAACTGAAGATTCTTCAGCCAAAGAACAAATAACACGATTAACAAACATAATGAAAGGGATGCAAAGAGAGGAACGGAATTTAAAGGATATGTTAAAACGAACTTTAGAGGGACATAACTTAAGTAATGATAATAGAAATTTGACACCGCAGTATTGTGACACTTTAGATGATGTGTATAATGAAAGTGATAATTTTCCAGTAAATTACAGTGTCACCGATTTAATGAATAAACTGCATCATTCTCAGGAGAAACTGACGGCACTTCAGAGTGAACAGAGCCGATTGTTGCAGCTCCAGAAAAAGGCCGAAAATAAATTGGCAGCGATGTCATTAATGAAAAAACATTTGGAAAATAATCAGAGCATTTCCAATCACATTAATCCCAATAATTACGGATCTAACACCAGTCTTAGCCCTTTACCATCAGTAAACGATCAAATTAATTGTGCATCATCTGTGCCATGCCGTGATTTGAGTTTAAAAATCGGCTCTTTTCATACAATGAATAAAGATATTGAAAATGATGTAAATATAGATGATGATTATGGCGAAGAAAATGCCGTAAATGAAGAAACCGAAGATGATATCGATGATCTTTTAATTTCCAAATTAAGGACATTACAGAAAAAGAAACATCAAATGAATGACATTTTAAAGAATTTTGAGGATCAACAAAATAATAGGGATAAAAAAGCGGATTATATAATAAAGCGATTGTCACTGACATCAGATCATGAGCAAAGTGCTTCATTGCGACGGTATGAGGCCGATGGGAGTGAAGAGGATGAGATGAGAGTGAATCACCTCATGGCTGTAGCTTCACACAGAAATGGCAATTTTAAGAAAATGATCGATAATAATAATATGTCATCGTCTTTGGCTTTGAAAATGAAAGAATTACATGACGCGGAATTGAGACTAAAACAGGTCGAAGCACTCATGAAATCGATCGAAGACATGGAATCGAATATCAATGAACAGGAATATGCCGATGATGGAAAATCCGTTAATCACAACAATAGTTTATCACAAACATCAGAGTTTTCAAATTTAAACCGATCACGAAATAATACTGACGTAAAAGCATTGAGTCGACCGTCACAAAACGTAAGAAATGCGCAGAAAAATCTTTCTTTACATAGAAACATCGATGAAACTCATGTTTTACCACAATCATCGAATTATAATGAAAATGAAAGATCAAATGTGTCACAATCGAATAGAAATCTAAGAAATGAAACATCTGAAAATCCTATGATGGAAAACTCTTTTCCCATTTATAGGGATCAATTTATACGATCGATAAAAAGTCAATTCGAATCAATGATGTCGATGTTTGAGAATCAATTGTCTAATACTAACGTTAATACTAATAATAATACCAATACTAACACTAATCCTAATGGTAATAGTAATAGTAATTCTTTGACACATCCGCAAATATTTCAGCTTTTGATAATGCAGAATTATCAGATTATGATGCAACAACAATTGCTACTTTCATGGCTCAATTATCAAAATTGCAATTTTCCAAATTTACCATTACCCAATTTTGATTCAATATCTTCGAACTTTCTTCAGATGAATCATGATTTAAATAAAAATCAATCATCGTTTAGAAGGAATGAGACGGGAAATAACTTTCCTGCGCCCGCACTAAACAATCAGGTGGTTCCTGGGGTCAGAGCCAATAATTATTGGGATAATTTTAAAAGTCATTCACGACAAAATAAGTTAAGCACTTCATTGTCAGCATCAATGAGCAATAATAATGCATCAATTAACAAAAGCAACGAAAATGCATCACAAATGAATCACGGATTATCACAGGGAATAGCAAATAACATTAATGGAGGATTAAGTGAACAGATGAATCAAGAAATTTGTGTAAATTCTTCAGTGACAAATATAATTTCACCTTTGGGCTCATTTCAAACAAAAACCGCAAATTCGGGATATCATAATCAAGAACATGTCGAAAAACAACAGAATCTGCCCGTTAATGATTATCATTTACGACCGACACAATCAGAGTCTAATAATATCGCGTCATTATATTCAATGCTCGAAAAGTTACTAGAAAATGACGATAAATGTGACCCTAAAAGTTTAACACGAAAAAAAGCATCGAATATTATGACGCCATCGAATGACGATGATGATGATGTCCTAAATGAAGAGGGTGCTATCGGAGGCATCGGAATCAGCACCGCGACAGTATCACTCTTTGCTCATGATGACGATCAAAGCATTGAAAATAAAGCGTTAATGCCTCAGGTGACAGTTCCATCATCGCGTTCTCAAATGTCTTCGGCTGTTCCTTTGCAAATCTCAGTCAATGGCGGTGCCGTTCGTAAAAAGCCACGAAATCACGAAATTCAGGATTTAGCATCAAAATCAGAGACGGAAAATTTCTCTCAAATTTCGAGCACATCCGAATCAATACGTCCATTAATGCCGGCTGAGGGCAGATCGAGTGAATTACATGCTGTTCCCTCTGCAAACAAAGCACAAACGACACAATCAACCATCGGACACTTATTGCTTATGCGTCCTCCGACCACAGGTGCTTCGGGACAATATGATAATGATGATGTTTCGTCATCGACAGATGAGGATGTGGCGGAAGCTGATCAATCAGCAAATGATACAACGAATGAGTGTGACGTGATTTTGAATAATTCCGTTTCAAATGCTAATTCATCCCCAATTTCTCAGGAATGTCCACGGCCATCAGTAAAAGAGGATAATTCAGTGGTAAATAACACTGAAGAGGATAATACTGATCCTATTCTTAATGAGAATTCCAATGAAAGCGGAATACGATTGAGTGGTGATGGTGAACAGGGATTGTAAATGGCATTTTCCCTTAACTTTTATCCAATTTTTTGCTTTTAATTTATATAATTAATGCTTTAATTTAATTAAAATTAATATATTTTTAAACATTATTTATAATTTTTATTTATAAATTTGTGTTTTGGATTTTTAAATTGTGTCATAAATTAACCATTTTATTTGTAATTATTTATGCTTTAATTTTGATTGTCATTTAGTTCCTAAACTATTAATGTTCAAAATTTAAATATTCATTTAAATATAAAAATAAATTTTATGATTATTTTGTAAAATTCGAATGTTACATTATAATGTAATAAAATTGGATTTAAAAAAAGGGTGATTTTAAATGAAAAATATGACGTAATTTATTGTAATATGATTATGACGTTAATAAAGAAAGGAATGTTAAGACATAAATGGCGGACTCAAAATTCATTAATATCCTTTCACATTCAAAACCTTTTATATTCATTTGTAATTTAGAACCATATATTGTCACTGATATCATCGGTAAATATTCAAAATGACCACAGTTGAGTATGATTTGGACACCACCGGAGGACTGATGCCCGTAACCATTTTATCATTAAATTTCATTCTCTTTTTTATCGAAACATTTTCATATGAATATTGCTTTTGTTTATTATTATCATTTCATAATTATATTTCATTTTTAATTTAAAATTAACTCATTTATGATAAATTCGTGACTCAAATATAATCTGTAATCTGTGTATTAACAGCAAATTCAGGCTCTGATCGCACCGCCATCATCAGTCGATTCAAAAGACAGACGCCGTAAGAAAAAGCGATCATCATTAAGTTCGTGTCAAAGTAATTCTCAGAATGATCAGAAAATGAACGTTATGATACGACAGCCCAAAGCCGGGAAAATACCGAATCACGAATATTGCGATTCATGTAAAGAGGGGGGTGATCTCTTATGCTGCGATCGATGTCCCGCGGCCTTTCACTTCCAATGCCAGTATTTTACCTTTACTTTTCTCTCATTCATTCATTGATTGTGAATTACCTTTTGACAGTGAACCACCTCTTGACGAAGACGAAGTACCTATGGGCGAATGGATCTGTCGGAGATGTAAAGTGATCGAAGAAATGGACAAATCTGACACTGAATCCACTGACCATTGTCTAAATGATAATGAGAAAATCGTTACTAATGATGTGATGGATAAAGACGAAGAATTACAGCTCAATACTGACAAATCTCATGATACAAATGACTCCATTAACGAATCAATTAATAATGATAATGGTGATAATGACGATGAAATGAATTGTATTAAAGAGCCATTGACTCTGTTGATAAAAGCGGCACAAATGATAAATCCGCGACAGTTTCAACTGCCGAATGAACTGACACCATCGATTCAATTAATCGGCACATATAAAAAGGTGATTCCGAACCGCGGAATAAAGCGATTGCATGAAATGGATAACGGTATCGTTCCTTTACCCGTAAAGTTATGTTTTCAGTGTTCCATGAGCTGCCGAAAGGGGCCATTAATTCAGTGCGATTATTGTCCGCTGTTATTTCATAGCGATTGTTTAGATCCGCCTCTGACCGTTCTTCCCACGGGACGATGGATGTGTCCGAATCATGCCGAACATGTCATTGAACAGAAACTATTAGATTCCGTCAGTTTAACTGAACGTATTAAACTCTATAATCAATATATGGGACGAATATCTGATGACACAATTAAAATGGATTTTCTTAAAAAAGTGCATCGGAAAAATCCACCGTATCGATGCAAAACGATTTTACCATCAAATAATAGAGTGCGCGTACCGAATTCCATTAAAGAAATGTACAAAATTCGTCCCTCACTTATGCCAAAAATAAATGCACAAATTTCTGAAAACGCATTAATGACGCCAAAAAACGAAAATGAAAAGAATGATGTGCACATAGAGAACGGTTATGATTATGTCGGTCCGACACCCGAAGAACAATCAGAATGGTTAATCGATGTAATCGCTCTTCAGGCATCCATCGCTAAACATTTGGCTCTTAAACAATGCTCTGAAATAAAACTAAACATGACCAATGACAAAGAATCCTCAAAAACATTAACATGTCCATCACCCTTTAACCTCTCATCACCAAAAACATCCAATGAAAAAACTAATAAATGCCTAAATAATAATCACTCTTTAAATGGGCCCTTAAATCACTCACGAAAAGATAATAGCATTTCCGACGATGAAAGTAAAAGTTCAACGGATAACCCAATTACAGCAAAGATCAAATCGGAAATAATAGAAAATGATGTACCATCAAAAGTAAATGATAATAAAATGTCCTCAAATATAACATCAGATGGAAAAAAGAATAACTCTCCGATTTCAGCATTTAACAGCCTAAACTCAGTTAATTCAACTGATGATGTTCACGATGTCGATCTGAATAAAATCGATGATAATGTATTGCGCATATTGGCGTGGCAGAGGCTGCAACAATTGCTCACATCACAAAAAGCATCAAATAACGAATCGGCTGTGATTAGCAATAATCCATCACAAATTACCTCATATAATACCGGTCCAAACTCATCACAGACGACCGTTAAAAGGATATGTTTGGGTGATGTTAAAGCACGCGCTGTTCTTTGTCCTGTCTTTATACGGTCGGGAAATGGACCCGTGAATAGCAATGCCAATGGACCGGCCATTGCCATGTCGTACCGGACATTGACAATTGGCACGGGTGCCGATAATGATGTCATTTTAGGAAACTATGGTCTTTGTAATTATGTATCCAATCGTCATGCGTGTATATTCTATGATGAGGTATGATTTTAGAGTTTTTGGATCCTCCGCTTAAAAGCTCACTGACGTCACATAGAGATATGCGCCGCAAAACTGTTAATTTTGTATATCCGAATTGACCGTATATGGTCATTATATCGCTGCATTAAGTTGTTTAGTTAGGTTTGGTTAGGGTAAGTTGACTCGTTTATTGCTAATGTCAAAAATGACCAAAAAGTGGTCGCATTAAATATCTTTTTTAAACTATTAACGGTGCGAAATCTCTATATATAACGTAATAGAGCTTTCGAGGTGAGGACCCGAATCTTTTATGTAAAAAATTAACGAATTTCTTTGATGTTTTAAAACAGACATCGAAACAGTACGAACTAATAAATTACAGTGAACATGGAACCACTGTCGATAATGTATTATATTCATGTGATTTTTCTGATAAAAAAGTTCATAGTCCTAAATATTCATATAATGACTCTCCTGTGGTAACAGCAGTAAAAGAATTGATTCGAAAGGGACGAAAACCAAAATTTATGTATAATATGAAAAGAAAAGAATATTCCGATAAAAATAATGAAAAAAATGAAAAAAGAAAAAGTCCTAAAATGGTCAATGAAAGTGGTAACGCACAAATAACGCCAAAAACCTCATTAAATAAAAAAGATAATGCCCATGATAATGTGGAAAGAATATCGGTTCAGGTGCAGGCACATAATGTATCGACGATGAGTTCCCGATCGGGTCACACGTGGAAACCGTGTGCATGTAAATCGTCGTGTTCGACGCTGATCGGTGGTAATGGCGCCGGTTGGGAGGGGACCGCCATACTCCACCATGGCAGTTATATCAAAATCGGCTGTAATCAGTTCGTCTTTAGCATCACAAACTATGGTGTTCCAAATGTACCTTCGAATACGTCAGTGAAAAATATTTATTCACAAAATAATCGCCCACAATCGGTACAAAATAAATAACAAATATTTATCATCATTGAAATTTAATCATTATATATATATATATAACTTTTTTGGATACAAATGTTACGATATGTGAATAATTGAATTGAATTTTACTCAATTTTTGTTTCTCATTAATCATTTCATTCACTGACAGTGTTTTGAATATCAATTAAGTGATACGTACACTATGATCGTTCAAAGCGCTGTATTATCATTTAATTCAATGTAAATATCGATGAATTCTGTAAAATTCTTTAAATTTACAATGAAATTCTAATTTAAATGTATAAAAATATTCGAATTTTACTTTTTTCAGAATTTAAAATCAATTCATTGATCAAAATATTTGTAATTTATATTTGTTTTTAATATTAATATATTAACATACGTTAATTTTAATTATTAAACATAACGATAATATTATTCATTTATTATTATGTAATAAAATGAAATAAAAACTGTTAAATGCGTTTTTACCAAAATCCAAATGTAAATTAAGTACCGGTGAATGAATCAAATATTATATTAATTAATAACCATCATATTATGGAATGTAAAATTCTCACTCTTCTTTCATATGTATAAATATTTAAATGTTATTTTTGACGTTTAATTTTTTAAAATCCGCGTTTTTTGTGTGTCTCTTTTTTAGTTTCTTTATAATGCCGGAATGTGATGAAATGCTCTGCAAAAAGAGGAAAAGAGATTCCGGAGTAACACCATCACGGAGCAAATTCAATATTATGCTATATTTTAATGAAAAAATTAACATTTTATTATCATTTAAATTATCATTATACCAAAATATATCATAATTAATGACGATGTGCGTCGTTTGAAGCAATAGAAAGAGCTGTGTATTTACATATGTTAAATCATCATTTTGAGCTTTTCCATTCATGTTTTTGTTAATCGATTGTGATTTTTCAATTTTTGTCATTATTAATGATTAAATTAATTAAATAAATGATGTAAATGATTATATTAAATATGTTGTTTTTTAATCGATTTTCACGCACAAAACATTTGTCAGTTATGTATTGTTTTGCGCTTTTATAACCATATTCATGTATTTCAATCGCTATGGAAACGTTAATTTAATAAACATTAATTATGTCCAAATATTTTAATACATTATTAATAATGAGATACAGAATATGCTATAAATGTATATCAATGTAATAATTCCTATTTTCTAATCATTCACGTAATTTATGGTATGCTCATAAAAGCTTTACACTGCGATGGGGAAATGTAAAGAGCCACGCAATGGCATAACATTGTTTATGTTTTTAATGATTCTCTGAAATTTTTATGATTTAAATTCATTGAAATCACATAATTTGAATCATATTGACACATGTGAATAAAGAAAGAGTATCATCTGATGGCTGATATAAGGTTTCATCAGCAGGATCCTGAAATGAAAGGATGGCTCTATAAATGGACGAATTATCTTAAGGGATATCAAAAGCGATGGTTCGTCCTTTTGAACGGACTTCTCTCATATTACAGGTAAAGTTTATTATTAGAAATGATTGAATTAAGAGAGAGGAATGCTCAGGTCACCCGCAGAGATGACTCAGGCGTGTCGCGGAAGCATTAGTCTCGTGTCTGCGGTGATTCATACTGAGGACAGCTGTAATTTCGTCATATCGAACGGCGGGACTCAGACATTCCATTTGAAAGCGGCGAATGAAATCGAACGCCAAAAATGGGTGACGGCTCTGGAATTGGCTAAAGTGAGAGCGATTCGGTTAATGGATTCTGAAGATGATGACGTTTACGATATTAATAACGATAAAATCGAACTTCAGTCTGTGCTGAAATCATTGACATTGAAATTAGAGACATTACATACATGTCACGATGTTATAATTAAACACGGATCAGCTCTTCAGAGGTCACTTATAGAGTTGGAACAAATGGATAATCCTAATGACGCTTTAAACCGTGCGAAATCCGTGAATGAACGCGCGACTCTCTTTAGGATAACGTCAAATGCCATGATAAACGCGTGTAACGAATATCTGACCTTAGCACAGACTCACGGAAGGAAATGGCAAAAGCTTTTGCAGCATGAGCATGAGTCTCGTCTGAGACTAGAGGAATTAGTGGAACAACTTGCAAAACAACACTCGCACTTAGAACAAAGGGCCATTAAACAGGTCGCAAATGCCAATTCACAAAACCTAAATTCTTCGAATTCCGATGATGACGAATTTTACGATGCCGAAGAAACAACGGCCGACTTTATTGTGACATTTCCTGGAAAAGCGCACAGAATTATCAAAAATGAAATCATTAATAATCCTTCAGACGGATTAATCACATCTGAAAATGTTAATGATGATGACGCATCTTCGGGCAGTGAAGAAATGGATAATTGTGAAGAATCTGCTGCCGGAGTAATCACCCGAAAAACACCGCGCAGTAAAAGCTTATCTCTGAGAGGACTCGAATCAGGAACCACCATCATTAATTCAGTTACGAATAAATCGGTTGATGATGCTGATTCTTCGGGTAAATCTTCGAGTACCCCATCAACACCTATATCCGTAACTGACCGGAAAAGCGCATTTCCGTCTGATAATTTAACTAAAGTAAAACGTATGCGGCGCACAATAATTCCCGAACGCCCAAATCAGAGTCTTAATTTATGGTCGATTATGAAGAATTGTATTGGAAAAGAGTTAACTAAAATCCCAATGCCCGTAAACTTTAATGAACCTTTGTCCATGCTCCAAAGGTTAACTGAAGATTATGAATACGCCGAATTACTGCATAAAGCGGTAAAAGTTAAAGACACCTGTGAACAGCTGACATATATTGCAGCGTTTTGCGTAACATCCTATGCCACGACCAGTAACAGAACGGGAAAACCCTTTAATCCTCTTTTGGGAGAAACCTATGAATGTGACCGAAGTGATGACTTCGGATGGAGATGTGTTTCAGAACAGGTAACGCTTTAACATTTTATTAAATTTTCACATTATTAAATGTGATTATTTTGCAAATGAAAGGTGAGTCATCATCCTCCAATGTTCGCACAGTATTGTGAAGGCAAAGGCTGGATTTGTTGGAGGGAATTCGCTATGTCCAGTAAATTCCGAGGAAAGTATCTTCAGGTGACACCTCTGGATATTAATCATCTCGAATTTCCTTCGATCGGATACCACTTTACATGGAAGAAAGTTACTACGACAGTGCACAATATTATTGTTGGAAAGCTTTGGGTCGATCATCATGGTGATATGACAATTACTAATCACGTGACTGGTGATAAATGTCATATTAAATTCATACCCTACAGTTACTTTTCGAGAGATATTCCGAGAAAAGTAAATAATTATTTATGACATTATAGTAATTAACTTTTGAATATTCATGCACAGGTGACGGGTGTTGTCGTTGATAAGAATGGTACTCCCAAATGGGTTTTACAGGGGACATGGGATAATAAACTAGAATCTGCAAAAGTAATTAATAGTCACGGCTCAACCAAAGGAAAACCCATTTTGGAAACATCGACACCCAAAGTTCTTTGGAAAAGAAATTTCCCACCGTTAGTTAATACTATTAAATTTAAATGCAATTTAAATGCTAATTATAAAATGAATTATTCAGTGATGAATATGAACGTATGTATAATATGACGCTTCTCGCGGTACAACTGAATGAGCCTGAGGATGGTGTCGCCCCAACGGACAGCCGTTTGCGTCCCGATCAGCGTCTAATGGAAGAGGGTAAATGGGATGATGCTAATAATGTGAAAGCACTTTTGGAGGAGAAACAGCGCAATGTGCGCCGAATACGTGAAGAGGACGCCGAAAAAGCGGCTAATGATGGACGACCGTACGTTCCTTATGATCCCGTATGGTTTAAGAAACAAAAGGACCCAATTACAGGGAATCCCGTGCATATCTACACCAACGAATATTGGTCATGTAAAGAGCGCCATGATTGGTCAAAATGTCCTCACATATTTCTCTGATTATCTCAAATGTCAAACACTTTTACTGCAAATTTATTGATTATCGTATTTGCGGTTTAACAGTGAAAAACAATGAAAGTCGTGCCTATGCTTATGCTTAATAATGCATTGCGATTTATACTCATATTACATTAATGATTTCTCTTTCGTCTGAACACATAATTATATCCGAAATTAATTAAAATAAATTATATTATTACAGTTCTACATTATAAGATAAATGTTAGTCCATCGGTGCAATTAATGTTAACATATGATTTGTTATTTTATTTGTTAATTATTAATGAAAATAATATTTTCAATAATTTTAAAATTTATAAATTTATTTTAAATATAAAAATATGAAAATAATTTTCATTTATAATTTTAATTATATTCGCGTTAAATACGTTTTTAATATATTAAATTTAATGATTAACTTAATTCTAAGTATTATTACAAAAATATACATAAATTTTCTTTTATAACTTTTTAAAAATATAATTTAATATGTAATTTATATTTTGAACTCTTTTATAAGAGATTATTGTTAAATGTAAATAGAATATGTTAATGTAATTATGAGATAATTATAAAATAAAAGTGAAAAGTAAGTAATTCATTTAACACTCAGCATTAATTCCCTCAAAAAAAATTACAAATATTTTTAATTATTCATAAATAATGCCAAAAATTACTTAAAAATTCAAAATAATTTTAATTATTTCATTAAAAATAAATTAGAAAAATGTTTACCATTCATTCATTCGTCAATAGACAATACAACAATGGTCAGTGTTTTGAATTATTACACTCTTAAAATAAATGTCAAAGATCGTATCTCAAATTAAAAGGTCAAAAATATTTATATATTAAATTAATTTAAACTTAAATCCGATTTTATTCATATATTTTTATTTATTTTTTAAAAATAAAAATATTTTCATTAAATAATGGTCAAAAATGAACCAAAATCGGGGGTAGATGACTGTCATGTGACTAAATGGTACTACATTGTATATACTAGTATACCCTATACAGTTGAATCGGAGTCCGATTATCGGACATAACTTATGCTTACGCATAGAATCGCATATGCGTCAACAGTAAAGATACTATATATTAATAGTAATAAAATACGCAATAAAATCACATTAACAAAAAGTTAAATATTTTAAACTATGATTATATTATATAATTATATTAAATTTTGATTTCGACCGATGGTCAGATACTGGACGATTCAGAGAATAATAAAGGGCATTCACGTGTTGGCATTGGTGATTCTACAGATTTGGTGATGGTCCAACACTTATTCGATACGTATTCACCGCATGAGGATGAGGCTATGGCTGCTTTATTCATATGGTCACCGATGGACGCATCATCACTTTCGTCATAAAAGATGAGGGCACGTTTCAGATGAAACAATCAGCACGTGATCTGTTAAAACGCATGGGCTCAGCACGCGCCAACACCATCGGATGGAGAGACATGTGGACTATGGTCACTCAAAAGGGAGGAAAAAGTTTAGCGAAAGTTACAGTATATTATTGGTGTTATTTTTCGTGGGGTGTGCCCGTAATTCTTCGCGTGTAAACATCCGCGAAAAAAATGAATTCCATTGACCGGTTACTTATTTTATTGTATATTTTTAAAAAATCAAAACATTTTTCAATTTTTATATATAATAATAAATTTTTAATTTTTGACATGATGATGGTCTTTTTTATTTATGATCTTTGTTTAGTTTAAAAAATTTTTTTAACAAATTTTTTTAACATAATAAATTATTAAATTATAAATAATAAAATATAATAATTTATTAATAAATATAAATTAAACTAATCTTTTATATTAAAAATTCATTAAAAATTCATGATAAATTTAAAAAATTAAAAATTATTAATTTAATAAATTAAAGACACTGAATGCGTCGGCGTGCATTTTGTTCCCGAATTGAGGGTTACGTATGGGTATGTTCGTGT
>JAQIXB010000930.1:0-13062 GCA_034697405.1 Mesoplophora pulchra | reverse complement strand
TTTAATTTTAATTTAATTATTAAATAAATAAATGCATATTAACCGTTTAATATTAATTGAACGTATTATATGTACAAGGGGTCCTATAGAGTGAGGTTAGAGGGGGATCTTATAAAGTGAGGTCAAAGGGGGGTGGTCTTATACCTCGAGGTATAAGACCCCTAAAATGAGCTAGTTTTTTTAATCTTAAAAAAATGATCACACCTCGCGATATAAGACCTGATCTCTTATGTGAGGTAAAACGGTAATGTTTAGTATATTATAAAGTGCTAAAACAGTAATGGCCCCACACAATAAAGCATAATAATAAAAATAACCATAAAATCAACACATTTAGACTAAATGATTTAGTGGACGTTATTTGTGTACATCTCACATTTGTGATGTCATTACCATACGGTACAGGCCCAGTACTTAGTGATGGCAGCTCGGGAAGCTTCCCCGTTTTGGGAGTCTTTGGATTCCCTTATTTTCCTCTAAACTTGGCAATCTTCCTGAAGATTTCTTTCCCTCCCAATAAATCTCTTACGTAATCCTATTTTTGATTGGATAAAAGTGGGGGTAGGAGTGGGGGGAGGGGTCAATATACAAATTGACCCTTCCCCCTCGCGGGAGGGAAGGAAGGTAAACTTGGGAGGGAAATTTAGGAGTCTTCAATGAAGATTCCGGGAATTTGCCATCACTACCAATACTACAGGGCTCCTTAGGTTAGGTCTACAGGTTATAGGTTAAGTCAAAAATGATCAAAAAGTGACCGGATTTACAGTGTATATGTACAATTGAAATGCATTCTCATTTTGGTACGTTTTCATTTTTAAAATTTTATTAATTAAAAGCATTACATTTATGTATATAAAACTCACATTTAAAAGGACCATAGAAATTGACATAAAACTATAAAATGATTTATGTTTAATTATTATTTAAAATGAAATAATATTTAAATAAAAAAATTATTAAAATGTATGATTTTAAATTTTAAATTTATGTTAAAATTTAGAAAAAAGATTTATGTGATGTTAAAGAGCGTTTACAGTACAGTATAACCTTTAAAAGAGGAAATTAAATTCTGTTTCCCGACACTGTCCGTCTTATAGAGGTTTTACTGTACATATAAAGGCGTAGACATCTCTATCGTTTAGATTTGAGCGGCATTCATGATGTTTTATGGGCTTTTAAAATGCATATGTTTTATAATTCAATAAAATAATTTTTAAATTAAATATGTAAATATCTTTTTTAATAATGAATTAAAATTAATTTTTTAAAAAAATATAAAAATCAAAACAAAAATTGGGGTGAATTTTGAAAAACGCCATTTAATTGATTTATTTGAATGATGTCTTCGGAAAGAGATTATGAATGCGAAAATTGGGATTATGACGGTTCTGATGAAAGCATTGGTCATGAATTAGAAAATGGAGTTTTTAATGGATATAAATGCGATGATGAAAATGTTAAAAATGCGCTTAATTATGACGATGATAGTGCCAATGGCAGTGATGAGAGCACCTCAGGGAATAGGAAATGCCACGAATTCGATGGCACTAAATTCGAGTTAACGATGGATAATATAACAGTGATTCCCAATTATATATACACATATGAGGGAATCACTGAATTAATTCTCAATTATAATAATATTAAGGAATTAACTGACGAATTTTGCAATAAAATGAGCACTTTAAAAGTACTTTCATTAATGGGCAATTTATTTATTCAGATTCCGGAGCATATAAATAAATTGATAAATATGGAGACACTATTAATGGACGAAAATAAATTAACAGAAATTAACGATTCTGTCACTGAATTAATTAATATGAAAAAAATGACATTTCAGGGAAATCGTATTTCAGCTCTGCCCAAAGACATTCATCGCATGAAAAATATTCAGATTTTACATTTAAACGAAAATTCAATTAAAACGTTACCACAGTCATTTGGTGATCTCTTAAATTTACAGGATTTGGATTTGAGTTTTAATTCAATTAAAGAATTACCGGAAAATTTTGGAACACTCAAATCTCTGCGCACATTAAACATCAGTCATAACCATTTACAGTCATTACCTCAGAGTATGGAACTTTTGGAAAACATCGAAATATTAGAATTATCAGAGAATGAATTGAAGTTTTTAATGAATATTTTCCCATCATCATCACGATTAAGAAAGTTATTAATCGATGGTAATGATTTATATTCATTACCATCATGGATCGGAAACATGCCTCTGATCGAAGAAATATCATTACAGAGAAACGCTCATCTGAGAGGCAATGAATTTCCTGAGAGTTTCGGTCATAACAGTAAAAGGTTAATACGTTTTGACATAAGCGGTGCTTTAATCGAAGCTCTGCCGGAATCATTCGCATTAATTGAATCGCTTCAACATGTGGACATCGGCAGTCCCAACTTTGAACCCGAAAGAAACAAATCATTACGGAACGGGAATAATCTCAAATGTTTACCCGAAATGTTCGGATCGCGATTCACCTCTTTAATTGAACTGAGACTCGATGAGAATGACATTCGTGAACTGCCGCTATGTTTTGGTGAATGTATGCCCCTTTTGGAGGTCCTCGACCTTTACTCAAACTGTATCTGTCTTTTGCCCGATTCTTTTTGCAAATTAAAGAGTCTTCGAATTGTTTCGATCGGTATGAACTGTCTCCAGAGATTACCCGAAAAATTTGGAGATTTAACAAATTTAATAGAATGTCGATTGGAATTAAATGATGTAATTTTTCATTTATCTTTAGCATTATATTGAATTTGATTCAATACTAATATTAATTTTATCTATAAACAGCTCAAAAATCTACCGTCATCATTCAGTAATCTCTTAAATTTGCGCATTTTGGATCTTTATCATAATAAATTTGATGCATTTCCATCTCTTTTGAGGGATCTCCAAAATATTAAATGTCTTCATATTGACCTAAAAGTTAGTGATTAGTTAAGTGTTATTTAATGATTTTGTTAATTTATAATATAAATTTTCGTTTATAAATTTTGATGATTTAATATTTTAATTAAATAATTTTCAATTATAATTGTGTTATATAAATGTAACAGTATTTGGGCATTAAATGTCCATTTTATAGATTGATAATTCGGTATTAAAAATTAAAGATGAAATATCATTGCGACAATTAAAGAGTGCAATAGTTTTTGCCAAAGAAAGAATGATATCATGGAATGGCTCAATGCATAATGCATATAAAAATGATTATAATTTCGGAGATGTAAATCTGTCCCCATCTTCGACTGCATATTCTTCAGATAAAACTCTAAATTCATCATCGAATATTATTACGCATATGGAAACTGATATTGAATATGATAATTCAAACGAAGAACTTTGGGATTTGGATTCATTTGATCCGAATCATCCCTATGGTATGATATAACATCATATTTATTATTTGTTTATCGATATTCATATGGTTTATGGATATTTATATAATTTTTCATCGATAATTATCTTTTAGCCGATGAACCAATGTATTTTCCAAATTCTCAACGTATTACGACCCCGGGAATTATCCTAAAACATTCACCATCTTATGTTATGCGTCCGCCGAAAATTAAACGTAAAAAATATATCATTAATCCTGAAGAGGGTCAATTCGATGATTGTTAAATTTACAAATTTATAATTATATCCATGGTTAATTTTTTAATTTATTATTTCATGTTTTTAAACAAATTTTATTTCATAAATTTTAACTAAAATTGAATTTTATTTATATTATCATTACTTTTTTCTTTGATGTTATACATGATTTCGTTCGTTTTTATACATTTTCAAATATATACGTTCATTCATAATAATAAATGAAAATTTTATGGTTCAAAAGATCATTATTATTATTATTAACATTATATATATATATATATATATATATATACAGTACTAATGGAGTTGTTGCAGCATGTATGCACAGAATAATGCGCATATGTGTATATTTTAAGCATAACAATCATAAGCATAAAATACATGTATAAACTTTATTGTGAGCATACATACGGCAATAACTCCATTAGTACTGTATGTATATATATATAGTTTATACTGTGAACCGGTTCTTCGCATCATAATATCATCACACGCAAATGGAAAATGCACCTGTGTCTGCATCGGGTCTGCACATACACTGCTTTTTTCTTTCATTTTTTATTCATTCTTTTGGGGGATCCTCAAATGTCTGTGATTCTTATGATGTCAGATTCTTTGAGAATACACGAAAGAGACTTATAATACCACTGATTCATGGCAAATATTTTACGTTTATTGATGATGTCAGTTTTAGACCTTAAATTACTTTTATTATTTTCAAAGACCGTACATGTAATTTAAATACTAATAATATAAATATGGCATATTTCTAAGTTATTTTATAAATATAAATTATAAATTTATAAAAAAGAGTTTTTTCCATAAATAAGTATTATGTAAAAATTAAAAATGTTTTATTAAACATTTAATATATTTTTTTATTTTATTAATATATTATTTAAATATTTTTACATTCCAAAAGTAATAGTAATGAAATGGAAAATTTTTAATTTTATACAAAATATGGAAAATATAGAAATATATTAATGCATTTCTAATCCTATTTCGGATTATCTCAATATTTAATGGTATTTTTCATATTTTCATGATTTCCTATATTTTATGCCCTAAAATAAGCCTCAAAACGTCGTGAGATCACTAAGATTTCTGAGACATCATCATGCATTAGTAACTATAGCATTATTTTAGTATTACTTTTACAGGTTCAGGTTATTACATAGTAACATGAGACATTCATGTGTAAGTTAAGTTTATGGTTCCAAAAGTCTCTCCGCTTTTATATTAACAATACACTGAATCATGAATTAAAAGGAAAACGCTATGATTCGGCAAACATATGAAGCATATTATTTTACGGTTCCATTGTCAATGACATGCTATGGTCATTGATGGAGAAAAGGAAAATATCAAAAGACAAAAGAAGACTTTTAAATGATCACATTATTTTTATTTTTATTAATACTTTTGCTGAGCAATTAATTTATGTTTATATTAAAAATAAAATTTACTGTTACATGTACTTTTATACTTTATATATTTTATAGTGATCACATGAATCAGTTCGTGCATATACATGCATGTACATGTATATATGGAGATTCCAAAACATCTTTAAGAACATAATTAAATAATGTTTTAATAAAAATTCGAAAATGAAATAATAAAATTAACTATGATTTAATAATAAAATGATTTATAAATATACATGTATTTTATTATATGTTTAAACTATAAAAATAATTTTTATTATTTATCTATGAACTTTTATTCCAACATTACTGGATTTTATTATTATTATTACATTTTTCATTATAAATATTTCTTAACTCAGGTAATCCCATTATCATTTACTATTGTTAAGTCCCTGACTATGAATGAAAATTGCACACATGAACATAATGCATTATTATATCATTTGACACAAAATTTATTATATACATGTACATTTTAATAGACAATGATTTAGTAATTTTACTTTATAATAATTACGATAAAAAAATAATTTTATATTCCAAAATATTAAAGATTAAAATCGGATCATTATTTAAGAAAACGAAAGTCTGAGATATAATATAAAATAATATTATTGTGTTCATTAAACCCCATTTATGCTGAAAATATCGGAATTTATCAAATATCATCGGAAAAAAATTCATAACAATTCTCTTAACACATAAACATGTAAATATCCCGAAATAAATACCGAAATAAATTTAATGGTAAATGAATGTCTATATCCGTGATATTTATATTATTTTTAAATATTACAGTAAATCACTCATTATAAGCCGCAGTGTATATCTAAACATAGTATAATAAATTTTTTATTTATTCAGTTTAAAAATTTGAAAATATTGTATATTTTCCAAAAAATTAAAATGCAATTTTTATAAAAATGCGAAAATTCTTAAAATTAGTAAATTTTAATGTTATAAAATAATGAATTATAATGAATTTTATTAAATTTAATTAAATTTTCAAAATTAATTTAATAATTATAAGAAAAAACTGCATTTTTGAGAGTAATTTTAAAAGTGTCCGATTATCGGTAAATTAATCAGAAAAAAACTATTTTTACATATTTATTATTCATATGATCCTTAAATTAAAATGATATTGTAGAGGGGCCCGGACCCGACACAAAAAATTAATTTATTAATTTTTAAATTTATTATAATTTTCATAATTTTAGTTTTATTTTCACTTTAATTTTAAAATACATTTTATTTAAATGATTGAATGGTAACAAAGGATGTTTATGCATATTTATGTCGCATCACGACAATAATATCATAATATATTATCATAATATTTTAATATTTTAAATTATATGAGTTTTAAAAATTAATTTATTAATTATTTAAAATGATATTTAAAAAAATAATAATTAAATATCAAACCCTATATATTGCTGTTTTTATATAATATATTCAATATCTTTAATTTATTAATAATTGTAAATGTATTTAAATTTAATTTAAAATAAAAGTTATGTATATAATAATATATAAAAATTAACATATATAAATTGAGTTTCAGATATTATTTTTCTACTTTTGGTCATTTTAATTGTTAATTTAATTTCAGAATTTTTCCGATCTTTGATTATAACACATGACAATATAAAGAATTTTTAAGAATAATTATTATATAAAATGAAAATATATATTTAATATATATTCAGAATCAATACATTCATGTTTCACAAAATATTAAATCTAAAATACGTAAATATTTTATAAAATTAACTAAAATTAACTAAAATTTACTCCTTAATGCTGATGTTAATGTCGTTTTAAGTAAAGTAAAGAATATAAAAATTGAAATACTAAAGTTATAAAACTTTTTGACTTTGAAATGTATTACTCAGATTAGGCATGTATAAAGCTCCTGTCGTATAATAATTACGATGTAAAATTATAAAAATTTAAAATAAATTATTATTAAATATTAAATTTTATTAATTAAATATCTTTCTACATATTTATGGAATGAATAGCCTATTATTTAATGCAAATTTTTGGCATTTTTAATAATTTTATATAATAATTATTGTACGATCGGTGCTTAATATATGCCCATCGGAGTAATAATTCCTTAATAATTCTAATACTTTTTGCTCTTTTTCTTAGATTTTATTTTAACATAATACTTATACATGTATACACATACTATACATGTACATATATATATATATATATATATATATATATATATATATATATATATATATATATTTCCAAAAATCATGGGATTATGTCACATGTAAGTTAACAGTTCGATAATCTTCAACATACTCATATTTAAGCATTTAGTCTCTGAAACAAACCATTCACTGTGAATAATATTAATAAAAAGTATTATATGAATAAAAAATTTTTATTTAATATATATTATATCATAAATAAATATTTATAAATATTTTAGTTTTGAAACACTCTGATAAATTAGTTATATTAAGTTAACCTGAGCCTATGTTCACTAAATAGTTAACATGTAAGTCTATGGCCTAAAAAATGTTTTCCTTTAAATATATTTATATTTTAAGATATTTAAGTATTCACTAAAGATATAAGTGATGATTTCACATATTCTTTGAATATGTCTAATAAAATAGTCCCACGATTTTATTTGAATCTTAGAATTGCATAGGCTTAATCTAAGGCTAAAATTTTATCACATATCAAATTATTTGAATTTATATTTAATAATAATTAAATTTTGTATTAATAATTTAATTGACACTAATTCCAAATAAAAATTTTAAATTAATATAAATGCTTTTATACAATGATTTCGAATGATATAAAATTAAATTAGGGTTAAGGGTAATTCATTTAATTCATGATTTAGTCCTTGACTATTCTATCACTAGTGAGGGTCATTTGTTACGGATGATGTATTTTTTTCGATTGTAAATTGCAAATGAATACTAATGTTAAAGGAAAGAGAACACTTTCTTCATACATATATATAGGCGATGTTTGGGGTAAGGGTTATGGGTCAATGCGTCATTCATCAATGGTCATAATGGTCATAATGGTCTATGGAACTTAAACACAGTAAGAAATTCAATACTAAAGAGAGTATTGAGTATATACACGATTTTTTCAAAGTTTTCATGTGAATAGGAAATTCATTATTATAATAAATCTGATAATAATGGGTCAGTGAAAGGATTATATGCGTCGCTTAACATACAAATGAAACTCAATGCTAAAGTAATGATTACTCTTTAGTTACTAATGATTTATCTTCAGTTTCACCATTTTCATATTTTAAAATATCATTTAATACTATTTTAATACGAATATTTAAAAAATGATCATAAAATTAAATATAAAATATTATCTTTAAATATTTATATTATAATTATGTTTATTATTAATATATTCATAAATAAAATAAATATATTGAAAGTGTATTGAAATACGCAAAAATCACTTAATTCAAAAATCAATAATACTTTAGTCATATTATTAAGAAATACTAAATACAGGATTAGGAAAACAATTTTTAAATTTAATTTTTGTGTGCAATTACTAGTATTAGTACTTTAATAGAAATTATGAAAAATTTCTTATTGCAATAAGAAAAATTACTTATAAAAAATTGTCTCAAAATTCATCAAAATTATCATTAATTTAATATGTATGTAAATATAATTTGTATTTTATATTTAATTTTACAGATAATTAATTATATTAATACTTCAAATATTTAACAGTTTCATTAGTAAATTATGTAAATAATATGTTATTTTATTTATTATTATTTACAGCATTATAATAAATTATATTTGTAATTAAATAAAAATAATAATTATCATGTAAATTAATAAATATCAGCATAATGCTATTTCTTTTTAATGCTAAAAAATAATTGTTATCGTTTATGGTTAATTTTTTAAATTAAAAGTCATTATTTTAGAAAATTGCAACATCGTAATTGCATATAATTTGTAAAATAAAATAAATATTAAAAATTATAATTAAACATCTCAATATATTAAAAGGTAAACGTCGTATTAAAGTTTGCGGTACGATTCGCCTAAAGGTATGCATCAGTGTCTTAAGCCATGTTCGGATTACTGTCTTAAGCATGAAAACTTAAGGTAACGCTATGCTTAAGCTCAGTCCGAACCGCCTTATTTAAAGTCAACAAATGAGGGGTGTCTTAAGCACAGCATTCATCTCTATAGTTAACTAGAATATACCCGTCACGTCACGTGTTATTTTTAAGTTTAATGCATATGTTAATACGTTTATACAGCATATCAATTTTTAATAAAAAAATTAAATATTAAAAACAAATGACTAAATAAATATTAATTAATAAATTTTATTGTATTTTTAAATAATATCGATGTAAATTATTAATTAATAATATGTAATTTTTGCATAATGTTAAATCATTCTCAATACTATAATCATATACACATAAACAAACAGTATTTAACGTAAAAAGTGGAGCACCCCTTAATATTAATAAAACACATATTTGACTTTAATTTTAATTTTTTGGCATTAATACATTTATTTTAATTATAATTTTAGAAATTAAAAATATAAACATTTTTCTATAATATTTAATTAAAACATTATTTAAAATAATTTAATAATTTTAACGGAAAAACTGCATTTTTTAGAGTAATTTTAAAAGTATCCGATTTTCATTAAATTCAACAGAAAAAAATATTTTTGCATATTTATTATTTATATGGACTTTAAATTGAAATATTATAATATTATAAATTATATGTATAAATAAATTAAAAATAAGTTTTTTTTAAAAATCCAATAAATTAAATAAATTTTTAAAATTGATTTATTAAATATTTAAAATGATATTCAAAAAAGCAATAAATATTAAATCCAATATATTGCTATATATTTAAATAATATATTAAATTAGTTTATTACAGTATTCCCCCTCAAATAGCGGCATGCCGGTATAAAGTGAATACTGCAACATGCCGGTATACTTTGGGAATACCGGTATGCCGGTCTAAGTGAGGTAAATGCGCTTTTAATTAAAAATCTGTGCATGTTAATTTTGACATACATGTTAAGCAAATTTATAATTAAAACATTAAATTATATTCATATTTTAAAAAATGATAAAATACTAAGGCTATAAGAGATCAAAAAATTTAAATACGCATATGAATAACATAATTGACGTAATTGGGTATTTTATTACTGAATATGATACTAATAAGCATATAATTGCATTTTAATACGAATATGCTATACGCATGCTCACTTTTAAAGCATCCATAATAGAATGCAATTATATGCTTATTAGTATCGTTGTGTAGTATTAATATTAAATAATATTAATAATTATTTTATCACGTATATTTATAATGCCTCACTTTATACCGGCAGTGCCGGTAGGACCAAAACCCTATTTTTATAAAAATGGTATTTACAGTATGTATTGTAATATAATATATGTATATCATATGTGTAATTATATGTATATCGGAATATACCAAAAACTAGCCCCCCGAAAATAAATCCCGGGGCTTATTTTAGAAAAGGGGGCTTATATTTGGAGCTTACATTATATAAATATAAAGTAAAATTTTAAAAATAATGCATTTTTATCAAAATGATTATCCGCATATTTTAAAATATCATATAAAAATAGAAATGTTTAATTTATTTTTATTGTGTTTTTCAATTTTAATGCTTTTATTGTAAAGAATATCTTTAAGCCTACTTTTGCATTTTAATACGAATATATATACGCATGCTCACGTTATTCATTATCCATAATAAAATGCAAAATAGGCGTAAAGATATTCTTTACAGTATTAATCAGAATATAGTAAATTTTATTTATTTATATAATATTGAGTTTAATAATTAAAAATATTAAAAATTATATACACAAAGTCCTGACCGTGCACAGTACTTATTTTGGAACAAAAGTCATATCTCAAATAAAACCTAAAGTTATTAATTGATTTTATTCATACGGAATATCCGAATATGGAAAATTAAAATTAAAAAGAAATTTTCAATAATAATTAATGACATTAATGATCATTTAAAATATTAATAATGATTTCAATTGAATTAAATAATCATAAATCAGATGATGATTTAATAAAAATAATCATCGAAAAAACAAAGAATTTAAAAATTGTATCAGAATCTAACTCTGATACTGAAGAATATAATTAAAATTATTTTTTTAAACATTTTTAAAAAGAAATGTTCAAATTTTAAATAAAAAATTTATGCCAAATATATAAGCACAGGGGGCTTATTTTAGGGCATGGGTTTATATTTGGTCACACATTTTATCATTAAAAAAGTCAAAATGCAAAAATAAGCTCAGGGCTTGTTTTTAGCATATTCCGGTAAATATATTATTTATATCTATAATTAAGCTTAATGTGTCCGAACAGAATCACTTCAGTACGTTAAGTTACTTTTCTTAAGACACAGTCCGAACATAGCTTTATTAAAGTGCTCATCGATTATCGATATTCTCGATTATGTATGGAATACCGTAAAAACTGATATGCACTCAGACCAAAAAATTATAAATGATTTAAAAATAGTACCAAAAACTAGTCATTTATCCCATTTTAAACCGAGTCTTATAATGAGGGATCAATGGGGAGGATTTTTATTTCGCGCTTAGATTCCCTCAAATCCTAGATTTATATATAAATATAAATACTGTAAAACCTCCAGTTACGGACTCTCTTAAGCGGACACCTTTAAGCGGACAGCTATTCTGTTGCACGAATGCTCCCATAGACTTAACATTAGGGTGAACCTCTCTTAAGCGGACGCCGACACTTCTTTAGTAAACACATGTATAATACTCAGAACCTCCGATACGGACACTGCGCATGCGCAGTGAGAAACATTTTAAAATACATGACAATTTTATGAATAAAAAATTGCTTTTTAGGCATAAAAAGTGTTTAAATGCTTTCTTATCTTAAGAAATATCAAAGAAATAATTAAACACGTGTTTATATGTTATGTTTATGTTATATCTACTAATAATAAGTCCTTTTTGATCATAAAAAATTTTCTTTTTTGGCTCATTTTTCTTAAAAATTTCCTTTACTCCCCCCTTAGTATTTTTAAATTTTTTAAAATGATTTTTTGTCATTTTAAATCCTTTTTTTGTTCTAAAATTTTGCTTAAAATTTACGTCTCTAATAATTACATTAAAATTTATCAAAAAATGGCATGACCTCTCTTAAGCGGACACCTCCTTTAAGCGGACACTTAGTCTATTGCAAAAGGGTGTCCGCTTAAGAGAGGTTTCACAGTAATTATAATTATGGCATAATTATAAAATAATCTAAAAATTGTTTCTTATCATTGTGGTATAAGACCCTTTAAAGAAGCGATTTTTCAAATCATAAAAATTTGTGCTCACCCCAAACTATAAGACCTGAGCTAAAATACAAAGTAAATGAGAATGATCATTTAAAAATGTGAAAACACCAATATACCGTGTTTCCTTACTTTTTAAATGCGATCATATTGTATGGATTGAGCAAATGGGGGGCTTATACCTCAGGGGATTCATGACTACCCACTGGGGACTGAAACTCTTCTAAATTTTTATAATGGGAGGGGGTTATTGCAAGTTTTACGGTATTCTCAAAGAATAATAATTTTATATGTAATATTTTAGTAATTTAATTTAAGTATTTTTTGTATATTTACTTATATTACTATTATTAGTTAAATTCATATTTATATACAAAATTGGATTATTATATATTTGCATTTACACACTGCTATCAAATATTAGCATTTAAATTTATTTTACTTTTATTATATCTGACGCCATAACTCTATTGTATCATAAAATATAATATCATAAAAATTAAAGTTTATATATTTAGTGATAAAAATAGTCATATATTTTACTTGAATATTCTATATTTTAGTATTAAAATCAATGAAAATAAAAGTAAATAGAAAATGAAATAA
>JAQIXB010000929.1:0-13076 GCA_034697405.1 Mesoplophora pulchra | reverse complement strand
TATACCCCGGGGATACCGGCACCTTGGATTATTCACTCTATACCGGCATGCCGCTTTATGTGCGGGAATACGGTATACATGGATACTGTAATACTGTAATAACGCATGTCCCTTTTAAAAGTTTCGCCTTTCACTATGTTTATGTGCTCATAAGCGCTGCATGAATATACACTATTTTTATAAAATTATGTCCGTGCCACCCCCTGTCTTAGTACTGTTAATACTACACTTTGTTAGTACTGTTTATGCTGCGTATGCAATCAGCTGGGGACATAATTTCATCAAAGTACTGTATATTCATAGCATTAGACATATAAATATATAATTATATGTAAAATTTAATATTAAATTTAATTCAAAATAATAATTTTAAATAAATTTTATTAAAATTTTATTTTAGAAAATTGATACATTAATGTTGAATATTACTTAAATATGAACCTTTTTGTTCTTACAATTGTAGGCATTGGCATATTACGCAAAAACATAGTGAAACTTTTTAAAGGGACATGCGTTATTAAACTCCGGTACAAATGATAAATCATTTTTAAAAAATTACTATGATGTATTTTTATATGTCCGAATATTGAAACTGAATTCAAAATTTCTATTTTTAGATCCACTCTTAGGGTACCATTCTTTCTTAGAAAATATACGTTTACCACGGTTATGTAAACCTTAGAAACGTCATAATATGCTCGAAATAATACACTATGTATACACTAAATATTACATATTTTTAAAATTATGTAAAGACATTGTCACAGAACCCCATTCATAAATAAAGAGATATTCACATTTTATAAATAAATACATGTATCACATGTATTTGGTTCATATTATGGTTCATGTTCAGCTCTATCTTATTATACGTCACTAGCAAACCCAGCAGAGGGACCCAATCTGTTACTACTGTATGAAAGAACATTAAAAAATATAAACATAATTTAAATGCTTTAATTTATGCGTAAATATGTACTCATTTTATTAGCATTGAATATATTATTATATGTAAATATTATTGCAAAAATTTCAAATATTTAATTAATCATAATATAGTATTATTAAACGCATTATAAATTTCAATTAAAAAAGCCAAATGTGAGATGATATAATGTCAAATGCTTTCATCATTTTCATCATCATTTTTTATTTGATTATTATTTATTTAATTTTTTAATTTAATTTTATTTAACATTTAAATGGTGTCTGATTATGGCCCAAAATACAGTGCGAACACGAACTTTAAAGTGAGGAAATTCATATTCTTTTATTATAATTAAAGACCTAAAATTGCCGTAAAAAACTTTTTATTTTTCTTAAGAGATATCAAAGAAATAATTAAATATGTGTTCCTATTTATAAATATTATGACCTCTGACCCCAAAAAATATGCTTTTTTTAATCATTTTACTTAAAAAAGTAAAACACAGAAAATTTACTTTTTCTGCTTTTTTGGGTTAAATTTGCTTTTTTATTAATTTTTTAACATTTTTTGAAAATATTTATTTAAAAAAATGAAAATTTTTAAAAAATAACCGATTTGAAATGCCATGAACAAAATTCAAAAATTCAAAAATAATTCCTTTACTCACACCTTAGTATTTTTAAAATTTTAAAATTTTTTTTTTGTTTTTTGAGCATTTAAAAAACTTTTTTTCGTCAAATATTTTGCGTAAAGTTACGTCTCTAATTATAGTTTAAGCATTATGTACACATTTAACTCGAGATATAAATGAGTATATTTATGATATAAGTATTGTATATTATGCATAAATGCAATTATAGGGTTAATTTAACATATAATATATTATATTTTGAGATACACTCTGCTTTCGATTTCGGCATCAATCGATTATGGCAATTTTTTGATTATGACAATAATTTTGAAAATCCCAAACCATTTATATACTAAATAATGTTAATAAATTCTCGATTTTAGCAAAATTTTCATATTTCCCAATACATATTTTATAATGTAAATTTTTCTTAATTTTGGAAACTTTATCGTTGACATTAAAAATGCATATGGTTATATATCTTATGTGTGCTCTAAATGTATCATAAATTCGCAATTAATGTTTACATATGCTTATATTTATAATTCTTAAAATATATGCGCATTAAGCTTAGCATTTATGATACATTTAAAGCACACATATCGTATTTAAATAATACATGTAAAAGTAAACCCAATTATAATTTTTGCCCTTTCATAATAAGGATTTTAGTTAAATACAGTATATTCTGTTTTGTTTGTTATGCACACATTAGTATAGATTCCGGTAAAAAATAATATTTTTAAATAATAAATAACTTATTAGTTTATAGCTAATAAAATAGTTAATAAATTATGTGCGGCTGAAATATCATTATTTTTATTATTTTATTTAATAAACATATCTTTATACAATGTTCTTGATTTTGGAAATTTCTCAATTATGGAAACACATTTTCTTTGCCCAACAAATTGCCAAAATCGAGAACAGAGTGTATGTTATATACCGCAATTTACATTCCGATTAAAGGTAAGTTATTTATAGGCTTAAATTTTTATTTGTTTAAATGTTACACTATCATGATGTTTTAGTGTATTTATTAACTCATGATATAAGTATGATTTACCTTATGACATAAATATCGACATTTAAATTACTTAACACACTTAATATAGTAAAACCTCTAAAAGCGGATTAAAATGTTATCATTTCATGATATTATAGTGTTTTGTGTGCATTATGTTTAAATATAATAAAATTCTCATTTTAAATTCATGATATAAGTGCAAAACATTAATTAATGCTAAAAATAAACCTTTTTAAAGACGTATTATTTATATTTTACATTATCATGAGGTTTAACTGTATATTTTTTAAAATTACATTTTTAAATTGAAATATGGTATGTTTAGGAATGGAATGACGGGAATTTTTATAAACATTGCGAACAGATCTACACTTTGTTTACATATATATTTTTTATAAAATAATGTTTTATTTAAAAAAATAAATTTATTTCATTAAAATTTTTATATTAAAAACTTATTATATTCAATACGCTCCATTTTGAGACACGTTAGGATGTAATCGTTAATACATTTTTTTATTTCTATGCATATGAGCGTATTATGTAATCTCAAATATTATAAATAAACAAAAATTTAAAATTTAAATATCGCATTATCGCTTTATCTAAAAACAGTAATTTTAGTTTTTAAATATTGATAGTGATGGACAATATAATAACACTTTTATTATGTGAATATAAATCAAATACATTATGTACTAATATCCTAAGCATCAATTGTAAGGATAGTATCATGTAAAGAAACATATATTCTCTAACACTATGCAAAGATTAAAATTTACAAAAACAAAATTATAAACTGTATTTTTTATAAATTACAATAAAAAAATAATTGATCCCAATATTTTATGGTAACTAATTTAAGTAATTAAACTATTTAATTACTTAAATTAATTTATTTAACTTTATTTTGTTAATTTATATTAAATTATATCGAATAAACAATTGTTTTCTAATGAATGTTTAAAATGTCCATAAATCCCGAAATTCTTTGTATGACACAATTAATATAACCATATTCTAAATTCGGTTATTTGTGCCCAATAATAACCGAATGTCCATTATTTGAGCCGTAATACTGTGATTCTGCATGCATTATATATATATATTATAAAATATTTTTTACTGAAAACTTTTCTAACATTATTCTCTGATATTCCCTGATATTCCCTGATATTCCCTGATATTCCCTCTTTAATATTAATAAGAATCAATTAGAAATGAAAAATGTTTCTAAATGTTACTTCTAAAATTGAAGCATCATTTCTGAAGTTTTACTTTTGAATATACAGCAAAGCCTCTATAAGACGAAACCTATAATGACGGAAACCTCTTTAAGAATGAAAAAATTTAGTTTATGACAATGTTCGTCTCATCATGGTTTTGCTGTGTATATATATACGTTAAATTTAAATGTAACATTTTTATTTCAAATGATAAAATTTATAAAATTTTATAAATATATTAACTTTTACTTCATTTATATTGATTATTCGCGGATAAAATGTTCATATAAAATGTGATACTCTCATACTAATATCAGTCATAATTCCATATCGAGTTTAAGACACACGTGTATTTTATTACATAAACTTGTGACATATCAACATTTTTTATTAAAATAATTTCCTTTCAGAAAATTGAAAAATTAATTGTTATAAATTCCGGAAATATTTCTCAATAAATAAGTAAATTATTAAAAAGATATTTTTCTGTAAAAATGTAATATATTATTATATTTTATGAAAAATCATTCTAAAAAATTTCGCATAATATTATTTATAATAAAAATAACAAATATGTTCTAAAATATTGTTTTTTATTATTTATTTTGAGTGATATAAAACGGATGATAAATTAATAACTAAGAGCATATGTGCGAATACATTTACATTAAAACCTCTATTATTAGGAAATTTTTTGCAAAATAATTTTCGAACTCTAAACTTACATCTTAAACTTGTCTTTTAAGTTAATAATGTTTTGTTATTTTTTTATTTTTATGGTTTTTGCCTTAAAATTCCTTTTTTAGCTATTATTTGCTTTTAATGGTTCATTTAAGTTTTTTTATTAAAAATATTCTATAAATTTTGCAGTAAAAATAGAATTAAAAATTGGAATAAAATCGAAAAAATTATTTCTTTAATATTGTTTTTTGCATTTTTTAAATTTTTCCATTTTAGAGCATTCTTATCATATCTTAAAATATTAGTGAATCGTCCAAAATACTTATATTGTATAATAATGTGATTAAAAACAAATAATATTTTAATTATAATATTTTATTTTATTATTTAATGCTATTATTTTTTAGTTCATTAATAATAATGATAATTATTTGATTTATGATGACTTTTAAATGGATTTTTTATTATCATAATCTGTGCGATCATTTTAGAAATATAAATAAATGATTAAAATCTTCGATCATTTTAATTGACATTCGATTTTCAGGAAATAATGGAATATCATTTCTAACATTATATCGAATTTAATGCGAATCAAAGAATTATATAAAATGAGCATTTTCTACATTTATGAGGGCATTCAATTTCTTTTATAATAAAAATGAGAATTCTATAAATGTAAAGATAAACTATAAATGAACTGTTAAAATATTTTATCTGTTCTCTGTTAAAAAATAAATTAAAAATCTATTAATACATACAATAAAAATTCGATAATGTACTCTTAACATGTGCATACGTATAAAATGCGAATAATAATGAAAATGCCAACTTTTATGAACTTTTTCGGAATAACAGTGAAATGAGCATTTTCCGCAAAATTTTTAATTAATATTAAAGGTCTTTATTACTTGATACGTTTAGTTACATTTTCGTATATGCAAAATTCCGAAATAATCCTATCTTTGGTTATATATAATGTCTAAAAAGTGCCGATATTATCTTTGAATAGTTTTTTTTATATTTTATTGAAAATTAATAAATTATACATTAATTGCTATTATTTCCTTTAATAACTGTAATAGAATTATCAATTTAAAATAATAAAATGAAAGAAAAAATTAAAAATTTTAGTTTTTTTAATAAAATTTTATACCGCAAATGAATAAGTGTTATACATTCATATTTAAAATGTATACATTTAAATAAAGTAAAAGCGCGTGTTTATGAAAATGTGTAAAAGTATTAAACATGATTAGTGAGTGACGCATTACATTACTATACTTTTCTATTGTCACATTGAAATTCTGATGCATTTTCATCTTTTTTTTTATATCATTGAAATATACATATATACATTGATTCATTATAAAATGTAAGTTTTAAATTCTTTGAAAAGCGTGTCATTCAATTCAATGCATTTAACGATTAATGTGCACGTAAAGAACAGCATTAAATAACTGACAATTTTATTTTTGATCGATTAAAGCTTTGTTCTAATATCTTTACTCTTCAATATGCTTTATTAAAATTAAAATTTTTAATAAAATTTTAAATTTTACAAAATGTAATGTGCATTTTCAATATTTATCATTTATTTCCATTTATTGTAAATTTAATTAAAGACAATTTTAATTGTAATATTATTGCACATATATCAGCTCTTATATAATGGAAATCCTACGGTGGATTTGCCTATCAATAGTATACACTCTGTTCATTATTGATAAGAAAATGCATTAATTGTGTTTAAAATTACTTTAATTTAATTTTATTAACTTTTATTAATATTTACAAATTAAAATACAATTAAAATAATTTAATTGTATTATCGCATTGAAATACCGCATGAGCACCCCAATCACTCATAAGCATCCCTCAGACTCCCTTTAACCCTGAGAATACCCTAACAATATTTAATATCACTAATAAAAGGTTTTGAGAAAAAAGGACCGGAATGTAATTCAATTTATTCCTCACCCTATAAGTTACTTATTAAAAATAAAGCAAATGTTAAAATCTATTTTTAAATTAAATAATAAAATTTACTTTTTTAAAAATTTAAATATTTGTTTTTAAATATTAAAATATATATAAATTAAAATAAAAAATAAATTATGAATTTAAAAGTGATAAAATATTGATGTTATTTTAAGAATAATTTAACATAAAATAAATAAAATGAATGAAAAGCCAAACATAGGCTATTATGTGTCACTAAATTATAGAATATGCTTAATGTATGTTCATTTTGAGAATGTCATTTCTCAAAGTTCAAAACCCGGATATAAAATAAATTTGTGCTAAAAAAATATGTTCATTTAGAAATAATAGCAATGTTTTTATAGTAATTTGAGTAATTTGAGTAATTATCTTATTATTTAATAAATAATTATGATAAAAGCGGTTTCATTAACTAATACATTAACGATGATATCACCTCATCATTTGCTAGTGAATAATGCTTAAATGATGAAAATGTTAATTTTAATCATTTTTAGAGCTGAAAATATTGAAAGAAAAGAATAAAATCTCTGTTTTATGATGATAGTTTTAGTAATTTATTTTCTGTGTGTTCCTAAAGAGGCTATTTACATTGTAAAACTATTATATTATGCCATAGCAACGAAAGTGAAAATCTTCCGAAATACATTAACATTAAAATAGCAAATGTTTGAAAAAACACTAAATTACTTTTTATAATTTTAATATGAAAATTTTTATGAATATATCTAAAGATAATATATATTTTGTTAAAACACATTTCTAACATTATCACAGATATAATGACATTTATTAATAATGATCAGAGTCTGAAAAAAGAAATTTTTCAATTTATGTACAATTTTTAGCTTTAGTTATCTTTTTGTTCTTTTGTTAATTTTTAATTTTAAAAAATTAAATATTTTCATTTTAATATATAAGAGGGTGTAATTATTATATAATTTATTTATTTTTAAAATAATATAAATTTAATTTATAGCAAATTGCTAGTAATATAGTATAATAGTAATATTTAAGAGAATATCACCACTGAGAACTTAAACACGTTGTTAAAGGCCATACATAAATGAATTCACATCAGAATTTTGACAAAATTTAATATGATTAAAAATAATTTAGTATATTGTGAAAAGTTTGTGAATCGGATTCAAACATTGCGACGCATTATGCATAAAAAAAGTTACAAAATTTAACCAAAAAACTGTTGTTTATAATTTATTTGATTCCGTAATTAAAACAATAAATATATCATTAATGTATCAAAAGGTTTATAAATGCGTTTTTAATAAGTTTCATACTCAAAACCTCAAAATTTTTATTACTTTTAGTACTTTTATTACTTATTACTTTTAGTACTATTATTTATAATTTATATTTTTCAAAACCTCATTATTTGACTTTTTATAAATTTGGTCTTTTTTTTGGATACCTTAATAATGATATATAAAATTTGTTTAAATTTATTTTCAATTCATTGACATTTTTAAGATAATTAAATTTTTCACATTCATTTAAATATGAAACACGATTTTCCTTTTTAAATGTGATGTTTATTATAATTATAAAGAATTAAGTTTTATAATTATTAAGAATTAAATTATTTCAAACGTATTATGTGAATACACATTATTTGTTAACATATACATGTAATTGAGCTCTAAACTCATATTAAATTCACGGGCAAATTCACGTGCAATTTATATTTATGATCCAACCTATTGCTGTTTTTCTCATTATATATATATATAACTTATTTATGAGTTTCAAATGATTTTTTACATATAATAGGAGTGTATATTTTATTTATATACAGTTATAATTTTAATTTATATATTGTTATTGTTTAATTTTCTAATTTTGAAAAACTAAGGAAAAACTAAACACAATCTATTTAATAGGATGAACAACAATGGAATGTGAACACGAATCAGAGGTCAGCCTTAGTCATTACTTCGATAGTTATATGAAAGCACATTTTTCATTAAACATGAGACAAAGACATAGTATAAGAATGTTATTTCTATTTCTTAACTATTTCTTAGTCTCATATTATTTATATACACTCTTTTTTGTGGGCATTTATAAGATTTTTAAAATACGGAGCGAATCATATATAAGCTTTTAGCGAACATCTGTTTTTAGCGGGTGTTGAATATGGATGCATGAGAATGTTATATTTGGATATCTGCGCTTAAACTCAACACAAATATACTCAAAAACCTCACTTACTAATCACATATACTATGTGAATAGTATATGTATTGCACATGTAAAGCTTTTGAATAATAAGTACCTGAATATAGAAATATACAATTTTTTTGAGTAATGCATTTGCATGGCACTTTCGTTGACACAATTGTATTATTCCATTGCATATCATCATTATCTATGAATAAAGAAAAAGATACACATAAAAATTTGATGTTTTTATGAACTTTCATCTCAAATCTTTCATTTTATTACGGTCGATTTTTATTTAAAAAACTTTTTTAGAAAATTATAAATTCATTTTTTGAAAATATATTTTTAATATTATGATAGAAAAAAATCATTAATATTTAAATAACATTTTGATGAAAACATAATTTATTTATTTTTTAAAAAAAATTATTAAATATGAATTTATAAATACATTTATTATTGTAAATTATCCTTATATAATATACATGTACATTATCATTAAAAGAAAAAGGTTTTGAAAATCTTAAATATGAATTTTTTAAAATTATAAAATATGTTTTAAACCTAAAGGTGATTATAATGGCATTAAATTTTAAATGGAAATTTCAAGCCCCTGAAAAGTACAATTCTATTTCCATTTTTATAATCATTATAATTTTGTTAATAAAAATTGCTTTATATTTTTTCAAAAATAAGTATATTTATTTAGAAAAAGGCACGATAATGTCGAAAAAAATATTTTTAGGCAAAAATTAAAAAAATTACATAATTTAACATTTTAAAAAACTATTAATAGTTATGTATGTTCAAAACTATTTTTATATTTTTAAAGATAATATTTTTTTAAATGCTTTTATTTTAAATCAAAATACAATGAGACCTCTAAAAGACGGAAGAATATACTTTTGTAAATCTATATAGTATTAAATAATTTACTAGAATCTTCCAAACAAATTTTATAATTTCTGCTGACAATTTATATAATTTGATTAAAATTTTTAAAATGATTTAAATATTAACAAATAAAATGTATATTTATCTAATTTTATAATTAAATTAACAAAAAAAATTTATATATGTGCTGCAAAATTTTCAATAAAAAGTGATTTTTTATTGCAGTAAAAAATATTAAAAATAAAACATTATATTTAAAAACACCCAAATAATGATGAAAATTAATTTGAATCATAAAATATAACTAAATATTAACATTATATTATATTAAATATTATATTTAACATTAAAAATTTGTATTATGATTAGGGATTTTACAAAACGGAAACCTTAAAACATACAAGAAATTTTGCTTTCGACACTCTCCGTCATGTAGAGGTTTTACTGTATTCATGTAATGTGGAAATTGCATGACACGATATTTCAATGAATTCAGTTTTATTATAATTTATATGATATAATAACGAATATTTATTAGTGTTTTAAGAGATTTGATATCCTTTGATGCATTGCAATTGTCATTTATTCCTTTATTTATTTTAAATGACAATTTTTTTTGTTATATTAATAATAGAATTTTGCTTTTGCGCATCCGTAGATTATGGTCATATATTTTTAAAGCACTCATTAAAAGAAATAAAAAGCTCTATGGGCATATAATTATACAACTTATTGTTTGGCCGGTAGAGGGAGTCTTAGATTAAAAAAATAGTTTTTGAATTTAAATTTCTCTAAAACTATAAGAAATGGCTTTAGAACATTTACTTTTTTCCTTACTATTGAATGCTTTATACAGTATTATGCAGGAAAGCGTCTGTGTGTATATATACTGTGTATATATACGTCTGTGTATAGCAGGAAAGCATAACACAAGCTTATTCATAGATTAGCACACGCTCTTGCACAGAGTCTATATTAAGTCTGGACATACTGTATTTATGTTTTTAAAATTTTTAATTTTAGCTTTTAAATCATGAGATATTTGATTTTTAATTTTTTATAAAATACACGCTGTATTCATGTGATGAGTTTAATAACTTTTATATCCCATATTACTATTAATATTACTATTAATATTACTATTAATATTACTATTAATATATTACACAAAAATATGGTGAAAAACCTCTACAAAGCAGACACTTCTATTTTAAACCTTTTTCCATTTAAATCTTTGGAGGTTTCAGTCTTGTAAAGGTTTCGTTTTGTAGAGGTTTTATTGTATTAATAAATTTATATTTATGATGAAAATTTAAGAGCCATTTTCCATATAAAATCACATACGGACATTGCCTTATGATATTAGAATTTTACTTTAATTATGAAATTTTTTGAGCCATAATTTTTGAAGTTATTTATTGTTTTGAATCAATTAAAAAAGTTCTTTTATATTCAATAATATTGGACTTTATTTTGTTAATAACGATTATAATTTGTTCCCTCAGATTGTTATTTCTTATTTCTGTTCTTTAATATTTTCATAGTGTTAAAATATCGCGAATATCAAAGGTCTCAAAATTCGACGCTTTCAAATATTTCCCTTTAATTAAACTCTTTTTTATGAGCACAGTATTCAATATTTGCCCTAATGATGGATAAAAATCATTGAATATGCTGACCATTATATAATTGATTAAATATTAAATTTTTTTTAAGAATTAAAAAAATATTATTTTAAAGTGTATAACTTTAGTAAAGACCTAATATTTTACAAATATCGATTAAAATCATCGTATTTTTGCATTTCTAAAATATTATTAATAAATTTTCATCTCTCAAAAGAATGAATTGAAACTCATTTCATATTTTTAAAATGTATAAAAAAATTCGATTTTTTACTAAAATTTTTAATTTCTTTTGACACTTAAATATAGATTTTGTTGAATTTTATATATCCGTATATTTTTATATATTTATTGTCATATAAAAATAAAATAAAATAACATAAACTATTAGTATATTATATAATGTAATGGATTTATATATTTATTATTATTTATGTATTTATATATTAATATATTTACATATATATTTATATATTTATATAATTAGCACATTATTTACATTGATTTTTATAAACATGCATTATCGTACATTATACATCAGTAAAACCTAAATCGGTACTAATTTATAGACGCGCGTATAAAGCTTTATACATACATCAGCGCGCATATACGCGATACATGGGTATAGGATACAAAAATCGTACAGTATAACACACTGCAATCACATACATATGTATTACATAATATAATAGCATTATTACTCAATAGAAATGCAAAAACCTTTTAAGTAATTCTATTAATAGTTTTATTGATATTAAATTAATTAATATTTTATTGCGAAATTCAGTCCCTAACAATATAATTATATATAATTTTTATAACAATGATTATAACAATTATTTAATATAAATATTAATATTTTAAATTTAAGCTACAATTATAATTTTTTATAAATTTAGAATATTGTTGTTTAATTTTTTATCAACAACAATACCAACATTATATTAAGCTAATATGATTAAAAATAATAAAATAAAATAAAATTATTAGTTTAATTTATTGTTGGTATTGTTGTTAAAGACAAATTAAACAACAATATTTTATATTTGTATAAAATTATACAACAAATATATTATTATAATTGAAGTGTAATTTTATAAAAAATTAAATACAGTTTAATGCTTATGTCTTTTTATATTTTTATATATTATTTTTAAAATTAAAATTATATTTTATACATGTTTTTGTCAATATATGAATGAATATTAAGACAGAGTGTGAATTTAGTTTCATTCCATCAAAACACTCTTACGTCACAATGTAAATCTTTTAAAAATGACACATTAAATTCTGTCACTTTCTGACCATTTATGACTATATGGAGAAAAGAATCAAACTTAACCTAACCTAACCTAACCCAACCTAATATAACACAGTAACTAAGTTAATAAGAGAATTAATAAGTACATAAATAATAAAAGCATAAATTTATGCAAAAGTACTTAACATCAGTGCACGATCATTTTTGTAATTGAATTGTATATTAATAACACATCCGTTTAATAATGATATATAACGCACTATATAATTCAATTACAAAAATGTTCTTACACTGGTGTTAAATGCTGTAGACGTTTTCGCGGTAGATTTTATTAAATATTTTAATTTATTTAAAACTGTTAATTTATTTAATTTTAAAATATTAAATAAAAATTTATAAATAAAAAATATTTTTAAAAATTTTAATTTAATTTAAAATAATTCGATTTAAAGTAATCACTAAAGAATTTATTAAATTTTCTTTTTTAAAATTAAAAAAGTGTTAATTATAAATTGTCATTATTTAAAAAATTAAGTTCTTATTTATAATTTAAAATTTTTTTAATATTTTATATTTGAAATTTCAAATTTGTTATAAAATATAAATTTTTAAATATTT
>JAQIXB010000928.1:0-13076 GCA_034697405.1 Mesoplophora pulchra | reverse complement strand
TATCGAAATGATTATCGAAATGATTATCGAAATGATAATAGAAATAATTATCGATATGATAATAGAAATTATGATCGAAAATTTGACAGAAATCCGTTTATGATTGAAAGGGACGGACGTCCGCGGTTCAGCCGTATCCGGGAAAACAAAGAACAGTCTCTTTCATATGAAAATAAAAATGATAAATTTATTGAATCATTATTTAAAGAAAAACATATTGAAAATGATGATGAAAATAATGATAATGATATTAATGAAGAAAATGATGACACTGATTTTGAGGGCGTTACAAAGGATGTTACAGATGAGGATAAAGTTAAAAAGAGAAATGTATTAATTCCGATGCCGTATAATATAACGGAAGAGAACAGATTCGAAATCTTAAATCAAATAATGTGTCCGTTGCATTATCTTAATTATGAAAAACAATTGAAACTCAAATATAAGAAAAATAACATGATTATGAAGAAAATGGGCGATTCATTGAAAAAGGTACAGTCCCCAATTGTAAGAGATTCCAAAGGAATGATGTGTCCTTTGGAATTAGTAAAACCATCGCCGGTAATTTATAAGTATCGGAATAAAGACGAATTCAGTGTATGGCCAGCATTTGACGGTGTTAGTAAAACGGTGGGTTTTTTCGTGGGTCAACCGTCATTTCATAATAACGTGGCGTGTGTGGAGCCGTGTAATATGCCCATCACTAAAGACAGTCATAAGGAATTAGCGTTAAAATTCCAGCGGTACATTCGTGAGGTATCACCATATGATTATTGTCAGAATTATGGTGACGGTGGTCATTGGAGACGTTTTGTGGTACGGTCCAATGACGCGGGACATCACATGTGTATCCCGATAATGCATCCGCAACAATTGACCGAAGATGATCTGCAAAAAGAAATGGATCGTCTAAAGGCGTATTTTGAGGGTGATGAGAGAATCGTATCATTGTATTTTCAGGCGTCGACCATTACACGGGCCACGAATACACAGGCCCCATATCGGCATATATTCGGCGATACGCATATAAAAGAGTATATAATGGATCGTCAGTTCATTATATCCCCCGATTCATTCTTTCAAATAAACCGCAGCGGTGCTGAGGTCTTATATCGTAATGTAATATCAGAAATTTTACCCGATAAAAACACCACCGTTTTGGACATTTGTTGCGGCACCGGTATTTTAGCGTGTCTCATATCACCCGATGCTAAACGCGTCATTGGAATTGACGCGAATGAATCAGCGATAAATGACGCGAAAAGAAATGCCGAATTAAATAACGTTAAAAATGCCATTTTCATCAATGGTTCGGCCGAAGAAAAATTACCACAATTAATGGACGATCTTTATTGTGACAAAATCGTGGTCGTGGCAAATCCTACACGTGCGGGACTCCATTCCAGTGTCATACACACACTCCGAAAGATCAATCATATCAATAAAATTGTATATGTATCATGTAAACCCGAAGATTATGCGATGAAAAACTTCATTCATTTGTGTATGTCACAGACACGGAATAATCCCGATATCGGAACACCCTTTGTCCCGATCAATGCCATACCCATCGATTTATTCCCACATACACATCATTGCGAATTAATTATCACTTTTGAGAGATTTCTCATTTAATTCAATGTCATAATTACAGTTTATTTAATTAAACATTTATTTTATATTTATAATAATTATGCATTTATAAAACAGATTTTTTCATTTAAAATAAATAATAATTATTTGTAATGTTTATAATGATAATGATAAAATAAAATTAATTTTTCGTTTCTTTGGAGCGTCGAATTTCTCTCATATATTTAGAGCAAAGAGCAAACATATCCACAGACTTTTGAAGGGATTCGATTATATTGAGGGTGTCATTAAAGCGTTTGACATTTTTGTTAATTTCGAAGGGAATGGCATCGTCATTCATGTTTTGAATCATTTTGAATTTATGCGTTTCATTCACATATGCATCTTTAACGTGTTTAACTTTCGGTAAAATCGTTTTTAGTCTTTGATTATGATCGGAAAACGCTTTAAAATCATCGCATTGAATCGTATTGAATTTTTCAAATGATTCATTCGCATTTTTAAGCGTTTCCATTTCCGTTTTCATTTTTGTGATTTCCGCACTCAGTTCATTCACATCCACTTTTTTCATATTCTTTTTTCTAAACATTTAAATATATCATCATTATCCTTTTATAGCATATGCATTGCATGTCATTATATCTCGAGACTTATATCGTATGCATTGTCAATTGTAATTATAAATAATTACATATAAATAAAAATCGCAATTATAACACGGGAAAAGTACATTTTTTCTTAACATTTTGTGGGGTCAATGAATGGCTTTTTACCGCGGATATAACTCATTTTTCTTCATTATTCCCCCTTTGCATATATGCTTTTTGTACGTTTGAAAGTTAACTCATGATATAAGAGCGGTTTAAAAAGAGAATAAAAGAGATTAAAGGATAATATACATACTTTGGTATTTTAATTCCGAATTCGGAAATAAAATCATAATGCGGTGATAATCGATTATTTATTATGTCATTTAAGCGTTTTATCGTATCATTTTTATCGATATCATAATCGGTGTCAATCGTCGTTAATTCAGCTGAAGATTTACTGCTTTTTTCATCGCTTTTCAATGATGACACGGAATTTGATCGCATTGATTTTGACGCACTCTTAAATGATGACATAATTTAATTTTTTAATTTTTTAAATTTCAAATTTTAAATCACATATGCATCTTTTCACAATTATAGCGCCAAACAAATGAGGGGTCCTTTAATCAGTTTAATAGTGACGTATGCATATACATTTTTCGTGATCAGAGACGGCATTGCAATTTGATATGTGAATGGCATTTAATTAGATTTTATCGTGAAAATGTTATATGAAAATGTTAAAACATTAATATATTTTTAAATTCCATTACAATAAACGCCTCTGATCATGAAAAATGAGTGTATTATGGTACATATACTAAATTATACTAAATTCTGAAATTTATAAGAAGACGTATTTACAGCATAACCCATTTATAAAGTTATTATATCGTATTCATATATTCTCGATTCTGTGTTTAAATCAATATTTATGATTTGCGCATACATTATTATTGTATTATAAACGTTATTTGCTTTTAGTATATATACGTATATCACATATTATTTTGAGGGCTCTATATTTATATGTAAATGTATTAGTAAATATGACGAATTTTGTAAATATATTTACTTTTATATTAATAAAAACTCATATAATCATAGAGCAAATATAAGACACATATTTAAAGATAAAATTAAATAATTATTTATGAAAACATTTTTTTATTAAAAAATAATCTTTTTACATTCATGATAATGAATAATTAAATTAAACATAAAAAATGAATTAAAAATGAAAATTTTGAAAATATTTTATCATATTAATGATGTTTTAAATGAATATTATATTTAAATGTAAAATAAAGACATTTATGATCATATGCTGATGTGAACATATGTGTTTTCTTAAAAAGCATTATACTCATGTGATACTGAAATGTGTAAATATATTCACATTTATAATTAATTATCCGTAAATATATATTTCGATATTTTTATATTCATTTTATACATTTTATGAATAATTTTTTATGAAAAATATAATTTATCAGTAATTTACTCGAATCTTAAGATATATACATTTTGTGATATGATATTATTGCCTTTACAATGGTAACACATCATAATGATTTTTACTTAAAAATTAAGCATTATATTTTATTATTATAAATTATAATGATAATAATTATGATTAAAAAAGATTTAAAAAACGAATTAATTATGATTATTAATTAATTAAATTAAAAGAGAAATTAAAAGACTCTGAAAATGGATAATATAACAGAAGCGATGGCATTATCATCATCAATGAGTGATTATATGGGATCGTTATTTCTTTGTAATAAATGGCATCACACGAATCACGTCTTTTTCCAAATCGCGAATGTTTTCCTTTTATTATCGTATTTATCCACGAATAGTATATATGGAAAACTCTATTTAAGATCATGCTTTACATTAGCATCTGTTTTCTTCGTATTTTGGTCTTTATTTGTTCTATGCTCTTACGACACATTAATATGGAATATCATTTTTACCGCGATTAATGCATTAAATGTCATATTCATCGTTTGGCACATTCATCCGTTCATTCGGTATTTACAGCATTTTTATTATGCATTTTATGGATATATTTATGTTTTGAAATGCTTTTTTTCCCTTTATTTATATCTAAATTTATTCATATTTTAAGATTAAAATGAAATTTTATCATTAAAATATATTTATAAATAATGTTTAAAAAAATCTAAACATAAATTTGAAATTATAATTTTAAAATGTTATTAAAAATGACATTTCATTACATAATTGATTTTTATATAATATATTTTTTGAAAATTTAAAATATTAAAATGTTTTTATGATATAAATACATATGTATTTCATTTGAACTTTAATTTTTCATATCATAAAAAGTACACAGTGTCCAAATGAATTGTACAAAAGTAATATCCCTATTATTTTGAGAAATATTATAGTTTAATTTAACGATTTTTTTTCAAAAATATTCATGAATAATTAAAAATTATTATAAACGTTTTAAAAATTAATCACATGACAATTTTACTCATATTTTTTAATATATAAAAAGCCACAAAAGTGTAATACAAATCAATGACATGTCATATTATATAACATGCCATAACTTATACTGTATATCAATGGATTTAGTTTTACAGTGCTGCACCATTTCTTTAGCCGTAACTTTTTTATAGGAACTTTAATATAGGAATGCATAGAAATATGTTGCAACGGATTTTTCCTAAATACAAACAAAACATTCAGTACTTTAATATGTATGTTTATATATTAAGGAAAAATCCGATGAAATATATTTTATTTATTTCTTAATTTAAGTTACGTTTGAAGTTAAAGAAATGGTGCATCACTGTAAAATTCTTTACATCGAATTTCTATACGGAACCTAAACATATTTATAAAAAAACGCATTTTTTCGATTTTAAAATAATTTTTAAATTAATTTTTTTATTATTATATAATTTTTATACACATACGTTATAATATAATACGTATAATACAGTATGTACAACGATCAAGGAAGTTTAGTGCGCAGAATTATGCGCATATGTACATGTGTACATATGTACATATTCGCCTTAATTTGTGCAATGAACTTCCTTGATCGTTGTACATACTGTATAATGATTTAAAAGTTTTACTTAAGTACAATATTTTATTTCATATTTTGCTATATGTATTTATATTATGCGAAAAATTTGCCGCACTTATACCTCGAGTTATAATGACTCTTTTTTACGCTCTTTTCCTGATTTTATTTTCATATATTATATTATGTACATATACAATGTGTATGCACATGCATCGTGTATATTTTCATAAATCACATTGTACATGTACATGTATATTATTCATTTAGAGATGGGCGTTTCCTAAATATTTGAAGAGATTTTCCCATATTTTCCAATTTCCCAAAAATCTTATATCCTCAATTATGATGAAGAAAATGGAGTAAAGACTCATAATTAAACTTTCCATTACTTTCAAAAAATATTACATATATCCATAAAAGTACTAAAAAGAGATAAAAGTATATATTAACGAAATAAATATGACAAAAGGTTTCCTCACGATGTTGAGATGGTGTATCGCGATATATTCAGACCGTTGCGAGTGTCACGTCATTCATTTAAACGGCTGTATTCATGTGCGAGAGAAATACAGACATTAAAGGCTAAGGACATATATGCTATCGAAGGGCGTACTTTAGTCGATAAACTTTCGCTATTACTTTCGGGACGTGTGTCGGTAATTCGCGGCGGACATAATTTGCACATTATTGATTCCCATCAATTTATTGATTCTCCGGAATGGTTCGGTGTGGGGTCATGTGACACATATCAGGTTTCAATCATAGCATTGGAAGAATCTCGTCTTTTGGTATGGCATAGGGATAAACTGAAACTGACCATTTCCAATGACCCATACCTTCAGACAGTTTTGGACAATATTCTGGGTAAAGACGTCGTTAAAAAGTTACTTTTAGTCACTGACACTATTGATAATCATCATATATCTGCGAATGAACACACTAAATTAATAGTTCCATCACATCGTGCGATTGACTCTCTCATTAAACGAAATGCATTAAACTCAAACGGTATTAGCATTTTATTTCATTTTTTATATTTTTAAATTAATATTAAATTCTAATTTTGTATATTATTATTTTAAAATTAAATTAATAATACGATATATTTCACAAAATATATTTTATAAATGTACGCACAGCTTATCATAGGCGCCTGTATATATGTTAAACATTTATAACCACACATATGCATTGTGCACACATTCTGGTATTTCCTGAAATATACTGTATTTTAGTTTATTTAACTATTTAATTAGAGGTGAAACCTTTAACCATAATGTAATTCTACTTAATTTAAACTTAACTTATTTAACCTATAATTTGATGATTTTTAATTATAAAAAATTGACATTATGACACATGCATGTATCGATTTTGTCTTTAAATTGATATTATTTTTAAATTTAAAAATAATCATAATGTTGTTAAATGCGCATTCATATGTTTTAAAATATTAAAAAATGCATTATATTGTTTTGTGATGCGATTAATAATTAACATATTAATGTAATTAACACATTTCATAACCCTTTACTAATGAATGAATGCATTATTTGAATTTTAATGATGCTTTAAACTGAAAAATATTTTCATCATATTATTATACATTCATAATTTTTATATTTTAAATAAAATAAATATTTACATTTTAAAAGTGATAAAATATTCTTAATTATAATGAATATGAAATTATATAATTACAGAGAATGTTCCTGTAAATTGCTTTTGGAATTTATCGCGAATTAACGAATCTGATGCTGAAACATGCGTTTAAATGGTTTTTAATACTTTTTTATCCATTATCATACTATTATTAAATAGCGTTAGTAATAGTAATATCAATCATATTTATTAACATTATATACATTTATAACTATGCATTAAATAATATTTTATTTATTTTCTAAATATAAAGTATTAATTAATTTCAATATTAATTTATTAATAATATATTTAATTATTGTTTAATTACTTAACACCGTACGTGCCATAAGAGCTGTTATTAAAGGGTTTAATATAAATTATATTAATATATCTTTATATTTATCATAAAATCTCTATTTAATTATCATGAAATTTTTTAAAATTAAATATAATCACGTTTTTGCATCGTTCATATTTTTGTTTATCCATAATATGGTAATAATAATTTGTCATTAATTAATTACATCTTTACATTTCATTTACTATTTTTTAGTAAATAAATAGTATATAATGATTATTTTTAATTTTTTTTTAAAAAATCAATTTTTATTTTTACCGAAAAAATTTATAAAAAATAAAATTAAATTAAAAGTTTCGATTAAAAGTTTTTCGTGTTTATTTTTGGATCATATTTTTTTATTTTTAATTTATTTATCCTTTGAAAATGTGAATAAATTATTCATAAAATGATCGATTAAGAGTTAAGTGATATTATTTATAAAATTCAAAAATTACAAAAAACGATTCTAATATTTTTAAACATTATTTATCATAAATATTTTTAAATAAAAAAATAAAAATTTAATAAATTTTATAATAATATTTATTATAATAACAAAAAAGTATGTTTATTTGTATTTTGCATATGGATTTACCTCTCTTTTTAGAACGGGTCTTATAGTAAGGGGTAAGTATATCTTTTGTTTCCCTCAAAATATTAACCTGAAATGTGGCGATATAAGACCCTGCATTATATCCTGAGGTTTAAGATCCTCTGTGTTTAATAGTGTCTAAAAGGTGAGGTAAGACGGTATAATTAAAATGCTAGTATTTAGTCGTTTATGATACAGGTATGATACAGGTATTATACAGGTAAGGTTATGATACTAGTTATTAATACCATAGTACAAGTATTAGAAAAAACGAGTATCTCTTTCATGCTATTCAATGCGTATACATTTGTTACACTCCAATGATAGTATGCTATTGTATAGTACATTAACATGCATTTACTTTCCTATATACTAATGTAATGTATATATAAAACGAAATATTCGTTCATAAATTACGTTTAAAAGTAACTTAATTTTAATGGTGTTAAATGGAAGAGTGAACGTATAAATGACGTTTAAAAAAAGACATTATTTATAGTGATAAAAGGTAAACGTAAAGAACAGTGTCAACAGTGCCATGGCTCTAAACACATCATCACACATATACACAGTATAATATGTATATAAATGAATGAATTGAATTGAATCGTTTTAAATCGGTTCTTAACAATGGCCGCGTCCAGAGGCGGAATTCTGCCATCGTATTATCAGCGCTCTGCGAACATATTATCCGCGGGAACATCACGATCCATCTTTAGAATGCGCGAAAAATATATACTTTTTATTGTGATCGCATCATTCATCGTATTCTCTATGATCGGAGTTTACTTTTTACCCGATCTAAAGACCACATCTGTCTATAAACTCATTAAACGTTCAGATAATTTAGAGCCGAATATGTTATTAGGAATTATTCCGCCGCCGGCATTAAACGACCAAAATATTGTAGTGACGGCGCGAAACAAAGAAAAAGACGCCCGAATTTTACAGGAAAAAATCAAAGAACAAATGAATTATTCGATTAATCAATTGGGAGCCGTTCTTCCGGCACCACACTTCCGCCACAACATCCTTCATCGTGATGATACTCAAAAAATCATTCATAACATTGATGAAAGTGCTGTGAGTGAACGTTCACATGAATGGACACCTCTTATATTATCGGACGGTGAAGATTCGGATCCCGTGATTAGGGAGCGTCGGAATGTGGTGAAAGAAATGACAAAACACGCGTGGAATCATTACGTAAAATACGCATGGGGTGAGAACGAATTAAGACCCATCTCTTTAAAAGGACATTCCGCAGGCATTTTTGGAAATTCAAAATTAGGTTAATACATACGTTATGTGTCATTAACACGATCATAACCTAATACTAAAGCTGTTATCTTTAGGTGCCACCATAGTGGACAGTTTAGACACGCTTTTTATTATGGGGATGAAAGAGGAGTTTAATATGGGCCGTGATTGGGTCGAAAAGAATCTGAACTTTGAAAATGTCAATACGGATATGTCCGTCTTCGAAACGACGATACGTTTCGTCGGCGGTCTCTTAACGTGTTACGCGTTCACAAAGGACCGTATGTTTCTAGAAAAAGCTCAATCCATAGTTAACCGAATGTTACCCGCGTTTAACACCCCCACGGGTATACCGCACGCGTTAATAAACCCCGCCACAGGCTCGAGTAAGAACTATGCATGGGCCGCTCAATCATCCTCTATTTTATCCGAAATCGGAACTTTGCATATGGAATTTGTTTATTTATCACATCTGACGGGAGATGCACGATATTCACAAAAAGTGCATAAAATACGCGAAATTCTGCATTCACTGCCAAAACCTCACGGAGGATTATACCCTAATTATATCAGCTCAAAAACGGGGAAATTCGGACAGCGTAAGTACACTCACATTTTACTAGTATTTTTCACATGAAATTTATTGAACAAAAATATGACTAAATATTTAATAGAATTTAATTCGAATGATGTCATTGATTTTAATGATTAATGAATTGAATTGTAAATTAGATACTGAAATAGTGTCACGCTGTGTATTAAATGATAATAATAGTGACGTTCTTATATCTTTAGGCATAATTATATTCTGTTCCTTTTCCAATTTCTCGCGATGGACCCTTTTCAAAGGTCCAATCACTTTCAAAAAATAGAATCACATTTACTAAATGCTCTCTTAATATTAATCATATTAATATCACGTGTAAAATCCCGTTTTTATCTAAACTTAAACTTAACCTAAACCTATGCCCACCTTTATATATACGTATCTGCGTATGTATATACATGTGTATGCATACGTGTACTTTACATTATCATGTTTTTCATTTAATTCATAATGAAGTATTTCAATCGATATTTTATATCATTTTATGCATTAACTAAAACATTAACTAAAATAATAATAAAATTTATGCATTATTTTTTTAAATTTTTTAAAATTTCATGTAAATTCGTGAATAATGCAAATATAATGTCACATAAACAATGGTATATTATCATTAATATCCATTGTCTATTATATGATTTACATATGCCTATGATTATAAACGTCCGAATATTTTCATTATTTTTATGAATAATGAAATTTTTGAAAATTTATTACGCATATAAACATACGCATAATACACGTGTACATATTTTAGTATATGTATATATATATATATATATATGTATATATAAATAATCCATTATTTTTGTTATTTATTACATTACACATTTTTAAAGATAAACACTTTTATAATAATTTTCGTTAAAATATTAAATATAAATAATATACTAAAACCTCTAAAAGACAAAGTGTAAGCAATTTTTTCTAATGCCGTTTCCACCTTATAGAGGTTTAAGTGTATAATTACCCATTGTATTATATTGAATGTCTAAAGTGTTAAGGCAATGAAACTATTCATAAACTAGTGACAGGTAACATTATCTAAATTCATAGTTAAATATATTTAACTATGGTTTTTTAGAATGTTTTAATTGTTTGTGTCACACTCAAATGTATTTTATGCTGAAATGCATTCACTTAAACTTTAAACAAAATGAATACACATGAATATACACGCAAATGTATGAATGAATTTTTTAGTATTATTTTAGTTTAATTATGCTGAGAATGTCATTACTTTGAGGATGTATTATGGTTATAATGGTAATAACCCATAGATTATGGTTGAATATTCTCTTAAACATTATGAATATTACATTCTTACATTTAATAGTCATATTTTACATTTTATATAATATTATAAAAGCCATTTTCTTAAATAATATTTAATGATATATTTTATATATAAAATTTTCCAAAATTTATTATTCATCAGTTAATGGAAAGGCATTTATCGCCTAAAGATTTTTAAGATTTTAAATAAATTAAAAAATTATTAAATAAAATTAATAATTGAATTTTACGCACGTGCGTTATTAAAGTCAAAAATTGAATTTTATAAAAATAGTGTTTTATCCCTAAATATGTACATTATATACATATATGTTAAATGATAAAAAACTAAATTATTTTAGCATAGTAATCACACGAATTACTGATACATAATTTTAAGAGTATATAAAGAATATATTATATATATATTATATTCAAATATTCATTTGAATTTTATTTCATAAAAAAAATATAATTTTAAAATCTAAATTTACATCATGATATTTACATCATGATATGAGAAAAAATACTATATTTATTACATTCGTTTATTATTCGTTAAATTTTATATATAATGTGATTATAAAATCTATTATAATCTATTATATCGTGAGATATCAAAAAATCATTTAAATAATTATATGATAAAATATATTTTTTAATGATATAATATATTTCTTATAACATATTGTCTTAAATTTACCACAATAACATTCCTCATCCGTGAAAATAATTATAAAATTATGATTAAATAAAACAATAATTTCTTTATATTTTATATGCATTAAAATGATTGACTTTCGCATTGTTTAAAGTGTCAAAATATGCGCGTGTATTTTGTTTTATATCATTTAAAAATTCATGATATGACCTTTAATTATTTATGATAATTTTGTTAATTATTAATTTCTGAGATGACTTTGTAATGGACTATTGTCTAATAACAGTCTAACATATACTTAAATGTAATTTTATGATATAATAATTACATATTTTATTATAATTTTAATATATAAATTGAATTAAACATTGAAAATTTTAAAAACCATAGTATGAGAATAAAATAACATTTTACATTAATGCGAAAGAATCATTTTAAAGTTAAAAATTTTAATTTTAAATAAAATGTTAATTTAGAAAATATTAAATAAAATGATATAAATTCATAATGTTTTTGAATATATTTTATTTAAAAAATGACATTAAATTTTAAAAAATGAAAAAATCATGTTTCAGTGATTTAATGTAAAATCATTGGTAAAATGTTTAAATTCATAGATATTTATGATAAAAATATAATTTAATTTTTTATTTAAAATTATTTTATTATTATTTAATGATATATGTTTAATTTTTAAATTTTCAAAAATAGAATTTTTCGCAAATTTTATGAACACATAAATCATGTAAAATAAGAATTTTTACACTTTTATAGTATACTCGAAAATAATGACATTTCAGCTGAGATGAAATTTCATTTAAAAATACTTTAGATTATAGTGAACTCATATTGTATATAATGAATGTGTATATACATACATCCAAAATGAGTCTATATTTTGTGAAATTTAATCTCTTTTCGGAGTTAACCAGCAATAGATGGTATATGATGAGAGTCCATTTACACGTACATTTGTCAATTCAGTGACAAATGAAATATTGGATCTGAATGCGTATATAATCCTCAAAAATCAAAAAGTAATTGCATTTTCAGACGTGATTCATATGCTTTATTCATTTTAACTGAGTTTAGTTCACTTTTTTATAGCGTTTAACTTTCTTATTCTGAATCATGTCACTATTATTTTATATTTATTATTATTATTATTTTAGCATTTTTTAAATGTCATGCCATAAGTTACAGGTTTGTAAATCACAGGTGTACACACATATAGTCATATGTACCGCACGGCATACTTAAAGACACATTCGCGTATATACATATATTTATATATAATGTACATACATAATAACTAAAGACATAAGTTTAAAGCAAAATTTTTACCAAAAAAAAACATTTGAAATAAAAAAGTAAAATTTTCTAAAATTTAATTCGAAATTTGCAACAATGTCAGTTCGCAATTTTTTATATTAATTTT
>JAQIXB010000927.1:0-13077 GCA_034697405.1 Mesoplophora pulchra | reverse complement strand
TTTTAAAATGAAATTCAAAATTTTTTTGTGCATTCACATTATTTTCAAAAATTAGAAATTAAATTGTCATTCATAACTTTTATTATGATACATTATATTTTTATATATTTAATTTTTATTATGAATATTGTAAGGGTCATCGAATTTTGGAAATGCAAATAATAAAATTTCCAAACATAAGGTTATGGCATTTTTTGATTGACCCTTTATCTTAAGTCATTTTGAATGTGAAAAGCATTTATGTAAAGATCAAAATTTCGAAAATAATATATAAAAATATGTTTTATAAAAAATTTTATTCTTTTTATTTATGTTATGTCAAAACAGTAATAAAAGTTTTAAAAAAGGTTTAGGGCATTCTCAAATATTAACGAATCATATTTTGATTCATTCCCGTTTCATGGAACCCAATGATTTATAACTCTCTAATAATGGAATCAGAATTTAGTATGTATCCATTGGGCTTTTGGATGCAGCATATTATAATAAAATATTAACTGACGTTAGTATATATTTTACACGGCGTTATTATAAAGTAATAAATAGTTTATGTACAATATAAACTAAGGATATATTTTTAGGAAATTTCCCAATAAAACAAAATCGTTTCACAAATTTTTTATATTTTAGTTTTTATATATTATCACTTATATATTATCAATAATATCACTTTAAAATTTCTCTTTTGTCATTTTTTCTTAATTTTTGCACCGAATTTTGTGTCTTTTTTTATATTTTGCACAGCAAATTGTATGTAGACTTACACTGAATTTCACTATTTATGTCCATGACACTCCTCTTTACGCCCCTTTGTTAGTATTGTTTGAGTTGCTTGTGCAATCAGCTGTTAGCATAAATAATGAAATTAACTGTAAACATATGGATATTTATAAATTAGAATATGGTAATTATTTTTTAATTTTTAGACATAATTATTTCATTTTTGGTTTTGTACCCTTCGAAATAATAGACCCATTGGAAGTTTTACGGTATATTATTTTGTATCACATTTTTTTCATATTATGATAAAAAATTATATTTTTTAAAATAAAAAATTTATGAATTATATTTTAAAAAAGAAATTTATTACATAAATCTTAAACACGTATACTATAATTTATGTTTCAAAATATTCTCACATTTTACTATAAATAAATTAAATTAAAACATCAGCATCTTTATTATATAAAACATTTAATATTTTTAACTTTTAATGTATTATTTTTAAAAATTAATGTTCATACATAAAATGAATATAAAAAATTTTTAAATAAAAATAAAATATTTTTTAAAATTGAAATTTAATATTTAATAAAATCTTAAAACATGTGACAAATGACATTCACTATTTTTGTATCCTGCAAATTATATGATTAATTGAAAGCTCTTATAGAATACATTGCAAATATGTCCAAATTTGTGATTTCCGATGGACGAAAGTGACCAATGGTCAATCAAATTTTGCATAAAAATGTAAAAAACCATGGGTATCATTGGAAAGATCGTAATGAGCATATTATAAATATGCCAAAAATTTTATTTTAAATGACCGGAAATGATCAAAATGACATTTTAAAATTGTAGTTAAATGTTAAATGTTAATATATAATAATTTTTGCTTCAAAAATGTTATTACATTTTAAAATATTTTAAAGGATTAACTTATATTTTTGAAAGAAATTTATTTTAATATTTACATTTCTTTATAAATTAAAAAAGCAAAATTTTTTAAAACCCACAGTGCAATTAAAACATTTTAAAGCAATTAAATGGACAATTAAAAAGTAAGTATAGTTTCTTTAAAAATTAAAAAGCGCCATCTCTTATACTTTTAAAGAAAATTAATTTTAAAAATTGACTTTTTTAAACTGTGCGCGCCACTAGCGGCTAAACTATTAACTTCTGAGAGTGTTCATTATAAAACTTTTTGTTATACTCTATGAATACTATAATATGTTTCTTATTCCGGGGGAGAAATGCCATTATAAAATAGTGAAACTCTTTTAAAATTAAAAATAATGATGTTTATTTTAAAAAATATATAAATTACATATTTTTTTTGTATTTTTAATGTAAAACAATTATTAATTTTTAAAATAATATCTAAAAATAAAATCATATCATTAATTATGTTTTTAAAAAAAAGTATTAAACAAAATTAATAATGTTTATTTTATCAAATTATATATCGATTTTAAGTATTAATATAATGTAAAAATAGTAAATATATAATTTTTTTAAAACTGTGAATATACGATTAATCATTAGAAATAAAAATTGCTTTTGAAACATCCCAATATTAAGTGTTAATAGTGTTTTCGATATCATTATCAAAATGTGACAATTTCATTGGAATAAAGTGTTTTATTACATTTATATTAAGTACGAAATAACTCTTATATATTATAAATATATAGTTATATATTGTATTATACAGTAAAGCCTCTACAAAACGGACAGTGTCGAACCCATAATTTTATTTTTTAAGGATGTTTTGTAGGGTTTCCTATGTTAGCTCTATTAAAAAAAATAACTTTTGATATAATGCTTACATATAAAATATTATATAATGTAAATATTCAGTTAATTTTATGATTAAAATTAATTTTCATCATTATTTATGCGTTTTTTAAATAAATTTTTATGGGCTGTACATGAAACAGACACTTTTCCATTAAATATATTACTGCATATTTTTTAAACATTTCTCTTAATTTAATTAAAATATTTAATATATAATCATTTTATACACTAATATATGTTATTTAAAAAAAATTAAATAAAATTAGAAATATATTGAGCAAAAATTTAAGATTTGTTCGTTTTGAAGTTTCTGATTATATGTTTCATATAATCAGAAACTTATATCCGATATTATGTGTTTCGGTTTTGTAGAGGTTTCCATCTCTTAGAGGTTCCCCTAATGTCAAGTGTATTATAACAAAGAAAGTCCAGAATTTCATTCCGCCTTAAAGAGGTTTCCGTCGTGTAGAGGTTGCATTTTATAGAAATTCTACTGTATATTATATAATATAATATAACTGTATTTTACTAAATTTAAAATTTAAAAATATATATCATATTTTATTTTTAAATTTTATTTTAATGCATATGTTTTTGAATGATGATGAATAATGTTTCAGTGCGAAAAAAAATCATATAAATACTAGTAAATGATCGATATATAAAAGTAATATATAAATTCTTTCGATAGTTTATAGAATCAATAGCAATATGCTGCGTATGTTCAATAAATAGTATTTCTTAAAATGTTTTTTTAGAAAAAGAAGAAAATAGCAGCATAATAGAAATACAGTATTAGTATATGTTAGTAATAGTGTATATATGCGATCATTGTATAGGAATTGCTGCACTAAGCAATTGGCTTAGAGATGAAACCATTGTTGGTTTTAAGATTTTATTGATTCACATTCGAATTATCCCTATTGAATGTGGTTAAGTATTAAAAGAAAATATATATATAACTAGTTTTTGCTAGTATATCTGTATATATAAGGTAACGAGGTATATATAGTTGTGTATTAGCGTTTGTTTGTGTGTCTGGTAATAGTAGAAATTGTAGTATACAATTACTTATTTCAACAAAATATATAAATAAATAAAATGCAATCATATAATATGACACAATCGACAAAATTAAAGGAAAAGAAAAGAAATGAATGAAATTCAATACGTACATTGAAACGCATTCCGAAAGTGAAAGTGTGAGTTTAATACTAATATAACAATGGCGGTAACAAATAAAAGGAAAATGAATATATATGATGATGATTATACGTGCGTATTCACCTGAACATTCTCTTCACTTTAGTTTAGTTCATTTTAGTTTAGTTTAGCTTTCTTTAGCTTTCTTTAGCTTAACTTCTTTAGCTCACTTTACTTTCACTGATAGTGTATTGTATATAATAGTATAATATCACACAATGCTAGTTAATTAGCCAGTAGAAGTAGAACTCGTAATGGTAGTAGAAGTTAGAGAAAACTCTATACGTCAGCGTATTATATTACTTTTTATATATATAAAAGGGTCACTTAACATTTACATTAAATCCCATTGCAGATGTTCACAAAAATCAATGACTCATATAAAGTGAATCGCATTATATATTACATGGAAAATGCAACAATGGTATCATACATATTTACCTCATATTTTAGTATGTGACTATTAAAACGATAAAAGCATGAGGGCACTCATACCTTAAGACATAAGTCTCATTTCTTTATTTACAAATAATTGTAATATTACTTTAAAATGTAAAAATGTATTGGAACACCGGGCTATTAATTGACCTAATATGAGGTGAATGTGTGTTATCCAATGGTATAACAATAGAAATACTATGGCACGTTTATAGCTCATTTGAGATGATCCTTTTAATTGATTTAAGAAAAAATGTATGTATCAAAGGACCATCAATAGTAATGAAAGTATGAAAAGGAAAGTATATACACACTTTTATTATTTGAAAAACATATAAAACAATGGTCAAAACAGATAATAGTGGAAATAGTGAATGAATGACTCATGAAATAGCAGTGTCATAAAAGTTAACATAAAATACTTTTCGAATAAAACATTCCATTGTTTAATAATAACATTGCACTATGTATAAACGCCAAAATAATAACAAAAAACAATACAATAATTATATTGTAAATGAATGTAACAACAATGGTATGATAAAATGCCAAAAGATTAATGATTTGAAATAATGGTAATAGTTATAAACAGAGACCAAAATTTAAAGCAAATTTTTTTCAAATAAAATTTAAAATTTTAAAAAAAGCAAAAATGAGCAAATTTCTGAAAAAACTAATTTTTACAAATTTTTAATTTAATTTTTTAATATATTAATTACGGACCCTCCTCTTAAGAGCTCATTGACATCATATATGTATGTGCGCCCAAAACAGTTAATTTTTATATATCCGAATTGACCGGATGCAGTTATTATATGGATGCACATATTACACTGTTAGGTTAGGTTAGGTTAGGCTAGCTCGTTTATTGGTTAGAACTGGTTAGATAAGTGATCGGTATGTACGGCTAACAAATAAAAAAAGCATTTTACAAAGATTTTAGGTCTTTAGTTATAAAGTACAGTTATGCAGTAACAGTGCAAATGTGAACATTTTTAATCATTTCCGTATTCTTTGTTAATTACTTAAATGTTAAAACTATGCTATTCTATTCTATGCTATTTTCATATTAATGTTTGACAATTAATGAATAAACAGAATAAATGCATTAAAATATTCATTAATAAGGAAATGGAAGAATAACGTCTATTTACACATAAACTATAGCTTTATTATTATACAATAAATAAATAGCATAAACATGCGAATATTTTCATAATTATGTTATAATTAACAAATTAAATTTTGTCATTTAATGTAATTTAATATAATAATTGTATGTAAAACAATTATAAATTTAAAACAAAGGTTAAACATCCTTTTAAATGTTTAATTGCAAATGACTATTTAATTAAAGTGATTTATTTAAAGCCTTTTTAAGTACATAATGAGCAAAAATACTTCGAAAAAGAATTACATAACTCTATTACATGAAAGTCTATTCCTAATATGTCTAACATGGTATTTAGATTATAAACATAGAGGAGGGTGTGATCATACACTTAATTTCTATTTAAACCAAAACTCTATTAATATTCGTAAATATTTTATAATTAAAAAATGTAATAATAATATTAATTTTTATTAAATATTTTAAATATTAATAAAAATTAATAAATTACTAATGGTTTAAGGGTTTAATTACAATAATAAATTAATAAATATTAATTTTCATTTTATTTTATTCGATGATAATTAAGATAAAAAATAATGGAAATATTTTATTTCGCATTTAACATTAAAAAAGTCATTAGAGGACAAAATCGTTCACGGTATTTTTTGACACTCTGTATATAAAAGAAAAATAATAAAAAAGTGTAAGTGACTAGTGACATAACACTAGTCACTAGTCACTAGTGATTATTTGATAATATTTGTGCTCTATATATGTTTATTGCTTTAATTACAATAAAAGATAATCTTCAAATGGAAAGATTGAGACACTATTAGTTACTACTGTATTATAATGACACTTTTAGTAAAGAGGTGGTTTAATGACTCTCATACATTAGCAGTACATCCATAGTCTTCATTATCACACTTTTCTTTTCGAATTCTGAATTAAGTATGTCCATTGATTCTTTTTAAATGCACACATTTTATTCATACGCAAAAAGTGTCACATCTAAACATTAATCAATAAAAAACAGAATTTCATTATATTTATACCCATTTACCACACTTATATGTTCCTTACATTTTTAGCATACAATTTGAATGTAACACTTATAGCTCGAGATATAATACTAAATTCATTTACTATCGTCTTTACTTATTTTTTGCATCTTAAATATTGTTCAGTATTATACATATACATGTTATGTATATTCATATGTATTATAAAGAGAAGTAAATAGGCATATACAAAATGTATATGCAAAATGAACACACATAAGATTTACATACAGATGCGTCCAAATTTTATGCTAAATATAAATTTTAATACAAACATAATATGCGCATATTCAGTTTTAAATCATTCACAATAAAATGCACATTTAGCGTAAAACTTGGACGTCACTGTATATATTACAATATAAATTTGTGTGTGTGAATGTCAATTAATTTTCGCACTCTTTTTTATCATATTTTATTATAATTTTTTTATATTAATATTATGTTTATGATTATATGTCTAATATTATAATATAATGGTATAATATACACCCTATAATTTTAACATTCTTTTGACTTAAATGACAAATCATCATATACACAAAACAGTATCATTTAAAAAATCAAATTATACATGAATTAAGAGTATTATCAATTTAATTATACCCTTAAATTTATTTTATAATATTCTAATATTTTATTTAAATTTTTAAAAATATTAAGTTGCAAAAAGTAGAAAAATTACCGTGAATACTTTTGTATTCTTATAACTTTATTATAATTAAGTATATTGAAAAGTTTTTTAATTATTATTATTATTATTTATGAAAAAAATTATAAAATTTTAAAATAAAATATTTTAAAATTTAGAAAAGTAAATAGTAATGTAAAAAGATTAATTTCTAAAAAACTTTAATTTTAAATATTTCCATTTTAATATAATGGATATTACTGCGGATACCATCATATAATATTACAAAAACTTTGTTTGACGTTAGGTCATCATCATCTGATCGCATTCCTCAGGATTAATGCGTTCATGAATCGGATTCCCATAATCTGTTACGGGGTTTCATTGACAAACTTAACATACATCTCACTATGATTATATTTTTTTATTAATCTTTACTGTAACCATGTCTTATTTTCACTTATCTTACGTCATATGACGTGAAAATACTAATCTAAATTACGTCAAAATATATTCATTTATTATTTACGGGATTCGGACAAAAGCCCAAAAACCAAAATCCCGAAGAGCCAAAATCTCAATAAAAATTAATGCGGTTAATCATATCATGTCATTTATAATTTGAGAAAAGGCATATTTAGTTAGTATCATTTAGTGTATTGAAAGTCGTGTGAATACCCACAGCGCCTGTAACTGAATTTTTGCATATTTTTATAGTTTTACTATGGTTGGGTTAAGATGGGTCTTATACATACAGCGCCTGTATTCGCATTATTATTATTATAAGAATTTATGTATTAATTTTTTGAAGATTTTGGCATTTCAGGATTTTGTCTTTTCGGGATTATGGCGTTTCAAAATTTTGGTTTTCGGGATTTTGTACCGCAAACATTATTTACATATAAATGGATTTTAAATTCTTATATTTTAGAAAATTTAGATTTAAAAAATGTTAATGATTTTTTAATAAATATTTTAATATCTTTAAATAATGATTAAAATATTTAATGAGAGATTTAAATATTTTGTTTGAAACATTTTCAATTAAATAAACTTTTGAATTCAATAGCTTTGGGATTTAATTAGCTTTACATGAGCTTTATCTTTTACTAAATATAGGATTTTCAAAAATTAATGTTTATGAATATATGTATAATAAAAATATAAAAATCGCTAATTTTAGTACACATTAATATATTTATAGTTTTATAACGATAATGATCATGATGAATCATAATCAATAATGATATATCATTAATTTTTATGAGAAAATGCGTATATATGTTAGTATATTTTAGTACATTTTTGTAGTATTTTATCATTTGAGTAATAAAATAGAATTATTATATTAATAATATAACATTAGCATTAACTAACGTTAGTAACTAAAATGTATATATTTCATTAGATATTAAACAAATTATTTAATGAAATGCTTATATTTATTTTATATAATAATTGATCACACTAATTTTAAGGTTCATTAACATTTAAATAATAATTGATAAATGTTAACATATTATATAATTAATTTTATCGTTAGTTATTTTTATAAATACAATAAAACCTCTATAAAACGGAAAGTGACATGAGGAGAATATTTTCAGTCATTCAATGATTTCCGTTTTTTAGAGATCACTGTTAATTTTGATTAACGCACGGATGACCGTGTTTTGTGCCGTGAATTATAAGAACATATGGAATCAGTAATTTAAATAATCATTTAAATAATCATCCAAATTAATTGTAATCATATTATAGCGTTAACTTTATCTATGATTACCGATAACACACGAACCCCGATTGTCAAAGTCCGGGCAATTTCTGTTTTTCGGACATCTCCGAAAAGCAGATTTTAATCAATAATATTAATTATATGCCATTATCATGAAATGACAATTTTTATAAAAGAAATTATTAAATGAAATAATTTGCTTTATTGTTTGTGATAAAATAAATTAATTTTAATAATAGTTTTTTATAATTTTAGTATTTTATAAAATAAACGTATTCTAACATAGGTCTATTTTGGAAATTTCTCTATTATGGTAACATATTTTATATCATAAATAAATTTAATTAATATGTATACGCTGTATATGTATTTATTGGATATATTCACTTTTCAATTTTAGCATTTAACTTTAATGAAACATCTTAAGATATTTGCCATTTATTCTTTAAATTTAATAATGTTAATGTGTGTCTTTTATCAGGAATTAGATAATTCTAAGAAATTATCGATTTAAACGCTGCGTTCTCAATTATCATGAAACATTCCAATTAATAACAATGACGGTCTTTCTTTTGTCATATGCGATACTTTTGAAAAAAGAGTCATAATCTTATAATGGCATTTCGCCATATGAATCCGTCATTTTAAACATTATATTATTAAAGCACTCATTAACGTTAATAAAAAAAAGTCTATGAACAAAACGGTCAGAAATTAATAGTTTGATCAAAGTTAAGAAAAGTTAACATACAGTTAGTATACAGTTTCAAAAAGGTCCATTTCTGACAAAAATGCCGTCATTATATATTATTATAATAATGATACTGTTACATTTATGTAAATACTTTGTTTGCGATTATTTTAGTATATTTGCGGTAAAAAATGCACTAAAAATTGTATATTATAACCTTAACATTTTTGTTTTTTAAGAAATATCAAAAATAATTATATAGTAAATGAGTAACGCATGTATATTAATACGCAAATATTTAATCTGAGGGTGCGGGGTTCGAATCCGACAGAAGCAGGCCATGATGTGCTCACCATATATAAACTAGAATTTGGTGCTATTTACTCCGTCTGTCGACCTCAAGACCCTGCATATAGTACGGGGTTTTATGGCTATTACATGAAAGTGACCCGTGTTAACAGTTGTTTTTTAATTTAGAGGCTTTAAAAAACTTTTAAAGGATTAAAGACCATATTTATAGAATAAAATCAATGATAAACATTAATAACAAATTTACTGCACAATTTACACGCATTTTTACCATAAAATACTAAAATCCAAATAAATAATTTATAAATTATTTTTATTTAAAATTATAATTAATTTTATAATTTATATTTAGCTTTAATTAATTAAAATATAATATTTTGTCCAAAATAAAAAGCCTAAATAAATAATATTTATTATATTTTTAAATCTTAAAAACATATATTATCAGGTAAATTAAAATAAAATTTTTAAAAATAATTTTTTTGATCATGTTTTGTTTTGCAAATTTATTAAATATTTGAAAATAATAATTAAATTATTATATTCTCTGATAATTTGTCTTTAAATTGATTTATTACACTTTAGAAAAGATAAAAAAGTTATAAATTTTTAAGTTTTCATGACTCTTTCTTTTATATAAATATATAAATATTTTATTTATGAATAAATTTCATAATCTGTTCATATGTCACAAACATGCATACGTTCCATGTCCCGATGCGCATAAATGACGGTGTAAATCTAATTCAAAATACAATTAAAACGGTGTCATTATTAAATGCCGCGTCATTGACATTAACATACACAATTTACTCATATCATATACTAAAATGACATTTAAAATATAATTAAATAAAAATTAATCACTTAAAAAATTGAATTTAATTTACTAAATATAATAAATAATGCATTTTTAAAATGCTTATTTATAATGTACCCTGTATAATGTATGTTTAAACATGATTTTAGGTGCGCGTTATAAACGTTGATTACAGTATTTATATATTAAAAATTAAATATAAATATTTAATCTTTTATTCCATAGAATATTGTTTATATCAAAAAATAGGTCAAATAATAGGCTAAATTTTATAATTTTTATGTGAACTGTAAATTAGTCCTATGTAAACCCTATTTACACCCTACTATAATACATACATACATGCAAACCCTGTGCTAAACATTACTTTATGGAATAAGTAAGCCCTTTATTGTAAGTACTGAGGCTACAATTCGAGGCTTTGAAAATATGCCCTTTGTATTCATTTTACGCGCACACTTAAATTTACATTAATACGGGAATTCCCAATATTTCCACGGAATAATTCTAAAACTTTCGGCATATTCCTTCATCATTTTCATATTTTTGCCTTAAATATGGGTTTCGCAAATTCCGCACTAAATAAGGCATAAAAGCAGTGGTTCGCGACCCTATTCATAAAGTACCGTCACACAATTACTGTAAAACTTTCAATAAAAGCGCAGAGTGTTTATTATTTCAAAATGTCTAAGATGCCGTTTTACCACATTTTTAAATGGTCTTATATCATGCGGTGAATTTTATTTCTTAAAAATTTGAAAAAAGTGCTTATTTTAAAGCTTTTATCTACATATGTATATGATGGCCCCATCTAATACCTCAGCTATAAGATCCCTGTACATTTATATAATGTTCAATGTTTATAACATGCGGTTATAAATTATTTATTTGAAATAAACCGTTAATTAAATGTGTGTTAATTTAAAATATCTTTAAATATATAAAAATATTAAATCCGTTTTCATTATCATTATAATTAATACCGTCGTAATATTATATATTATTATATTACGTAAAATCGTAATAATTTCACCGTATGAATTTGTATCATACCTTTGTTTTAGCATTTTTATTTTAAAATGATTATTTAATTTTAATTAATCAAAAAATGACATTAAATCCTATTTAATATGCAAAAATATAGTGAAATATATTGTTAATAATGATAATTAAATGCATAAATAATGTATAAATTTATTTTAAATAAAATCATTTTAAAATTTCTTTTTTCTTAGTTTTTGCACCTCAAATGGGTATGTATGGTTATAGCTGAGAATGAAAATGAAATTATTTCGAAAATAAAAAATTGTGATATAATAAAACATATAATTATCTGATGTATGTATGTGTAATGAAATAAGTTTTATGAAATGTTTTATAATTACAATAAAATTATATTAATGAAATAACAAATAATATAATACTATAGTATCATAAACTAGTACGTCATATATACCCCTTATAAAATCCTGTGATGCCATTGTTTTTTAATAGTATCATAGCACATTGCCATACATTACTATATTTACTATGATCAGAATTCATAAATCGCGTTTTTACCACGTCTATGGGCGATGATACAATTGTAGCAAAAAAACCCGCACTAAATCCTGCACTGAAATGACACGTTATATCATCTTTCATCATATATTTAACAATTAACATCTCTTTAATAGTATCATAACAGACTAATTCTGAGGCATTTACCACCGAATTTCGGATAATATTTGGCCATAATCCTTTCCATAATCCTTTAGTAATTCCCTCACTTTTAAATATCATTTTATACGCTTCAAATGAACTCTTATATCTTAAAGCTGATGATGCACCGATGCTACGACATTGGGCCTGCATCCGGACCTTTACAACGTCCGTCGGTTGTGCCGCAGTTATTCCAATGGCACCCGTCGTTATGCCCGACAATATACGCACACACATTGAATTATCAGCTTTAAAATGAAAATATTTTGTATCTTAAAATTTATAAATTTAATGCATATTAATTACACGTTACACGGGTGTCAAACGTTTTAGTAGACGATTTCAAAGTAAATTTTCTTATAGTTTAAGAAATCATTTATGCATGTATTATATATCATTTTAAAGCTTAATTTTTGGACATTCCAAAATTGATAATGATTAAAATCAAATAAAAATTTTGATAAATAATTCAGCGCCGACACTAAAGCTACGATTTTTTATTTAGAATTAAATTAGAACTATTCCATGATAATTAAAAATTTAAAAAAATTAAGTATTTGTATATATATTGCAAAAATTTAATATAATTTAAAAATATATTGAATATTTTATAAAAATGGTAAAAGAGGTATATAAAGATATACCTTAGCACAATATTTACATACAAATGAAGTAAAAGGGTAATAAAAAAAATTCGTCCCAAAGTATATTATCCATTTTTTAAAATATAGAATTTATACTATGGCATACTATAGTTAAATTAGTTTAGTTAATATGTTTACCGCAATTTGCTTTTCTAATAATGAATGTAAAAACAAAAATAATATATCGTTAAAAATTTCGATAAATAT
>JAQIXB010000926.1:0-13077 GCA_034697405.1 Mesoplophora pulchra | reverse complement strand
AATATTTTTAAATATTCATATGAATGTATTCTTTATTTTAATATGTAAATTTCAGCATTAATTTTTATAATAAAATCTTAAATTGAAAATTATATTTTTATTTTAATATAATATTACATTTATCATAAACTTTTTTCATATTTTTTATATTTAAAAAATAAAATTTATGATTTGATATTTTTTAGCATTTAATTTATTTTTAATGCTGATTTTAATTTTTAAAATAATGGGATCATTAAAAATCATGAGAAAATTTTAAGTATAATTTTAGTTATTTTTAAGGTTAAGGATAATGTCTAAATTCGTTATGACACAATAGAGTTTTAAAAATAAATTTTTTTAGTGATTAATGTTCAGAAATGATTACTTTAAAAGTAATAATAATAATGCGTTTTCTGATCCCATTTTAACACATTTATAAAAAGAAACGAAAAATGCCATTTCCAAAGCATTTTCCATTCTTTTAACACATCTTTTTAAAGATTTCAAAAAATTTTAATTTTAAAATTTAAGCATTTTCCCATCATTTTAACACTTTTATTTGGACATTGTAATTTTATAATTTTTAATTTTAATACTGTGATATAACATTTTTGTAATAATTTAATATTTTTCAAAATTAATGGATTATAAATTATAATTTTAAATTTATATTTTTTAAAAATAAAATGAATAAATTTTAAATTTTCTAAAAAAATATATTTAATATTATTTATGCGTATGTTAAATTTAAATTTAAATTTTTCAAAATTTTTTTTATTTTAAAAATGCCGATATAAATATTAAAAGAGATTTTCAACTAATTTCATACTATTCATAGATTTAGTCACTTAATTAAGAATATAAATGAATAATGAATGAGTAAAAAAGTCTGTGAAAAACTGAAAAAAGTATGGGACTGAAATATTAATATTTTTTTAAAAAAACAAAAATTAATAAAAAAATTAAAAAATTATTTTCATTAATTACATAATATGAATATAATATGAATATTCACGGATTTATATTTTTTGGTATAATCTTTGATTTTTTAGAAATTATTTACATAATTTAATCGTAATGATATTCTGATGATATTTCTGTTTATTTTTATGTTTATTTTATATTAATTGTTTCATATTCAGATATTAAAATATTAATTATAAAATATCTTAAAAATATCTAAAAATACTTTCATATTTACTTTAAAAATAAATAAAATATAAAATAAAATATTGATTTACGTGTCGATTCTCTTTAATTTTATGCATGAAATGAAAGGATATACTAAAGATATACTAAAAACTAATTTTTAATAAAAATCGGGTCCATTTTTGGTCATATTTCGCCATATTCCTTTTTAATATAAAAATTGATTTTCGGGTCATTAATGGGATATTCCGATGCAACGAATTTCTTAAATATTAAAATGGGTTTAGATCCATCGGGGATTATGACGGTCATTTTAAGACATGAATCCCATTATCGGCCAATAATTTAAGGCCGATATTACGACCATTATATGAACGTATATCATTTTCATTATTTAACGCCATTTAATTATTTATATTTTTTATTTTATGTTAAATTTTCAATCATTTTTTATGTTTATGATGATATTAAAGGATTAATATTATTTTATTAATATCTTTAATTATTATATTAAAATTATTTACCTAACAATATGTATGTGGGTATGTGGGTTGTCAATAATGAAAAAGTAAAATTTGAATATTAAATATTTAATTTAATTTAATTTTTTTAAATAATGCTAAAATTATACATAATATATTTGACGTACAATTTAATTCAATATATAAAATATTGATTTTTAATTTTTTAAAAAACGATACCAATAAATTAAATGAATAAAAAAAACTAAACGAAGAAATGGACTTTTAATTAATAAAATAATTTTATTTTCAAAATAAAGATTAAATTTTTAAAAATTATTTTCTTAATTATAAATCACATGGAATTGTGTGATACATCTTTAAATTGAGAATTAAGAATACTATTTTATGGTCTAATAATATTTCAGAAAACATTAGGATTTCGATATCCGTTCCATAGGATAACATAGGATAACATTTGGATCCAAAAATTTTCTAAACAATATTTTGGGGGTCACATACGTATATTTTTAGGTAAAAATTATTGAAAAATTTGACCTCTGCCCTATGGATATCCGCTTAGCGCTAAGCGATTCTATAATCGGGAAAATTATACATTAAGCCTATGAAGGTGTTAGTATCGTTCTTGTCCGATCCCAACCATTTTAATGCACTTCAGTGTACGGTACGTCCACTCATATGGTATACTCTGTACAGGCTCCAGTGCTATTCAATGCGTAATCTTAACATATGAGTGGACGCACTGTATAATCAATTTATAAAATTTCTCATGATATGAAAATTGTATTTTAGAGTATTATTGTATTTTAATACCAATGCTTTAAACGTGAGAATGCGTATATCATATTCGTATTAAAATACAATTTTCAAACATTTTCACTCTGTATATTGAAATTCAACCTTTGTTCCGATGTTCGATTATAATCGATAATGCACATGTATGAAACATGTGATCATTAAAATAATATTTAAACATTTTATAATATTATTTAATATTTTTTATCATTTTAATACATTAAAATTTAATAATATAATAATGATATAATGATCGAAATGCAAAATTCAAATGAAAATGCATCATTTTCTGATAAAAATCGGACATTTCATTTCAGAGATGAAAGTTCTGACGATCAATTAACAGTGTCCATTTATGAGGTGATAATTAAACGGTTTTATAATTTTTAAATATTTAATGATGAAAAATGTTAAAAATATAATTTTAAATAAATGTGTGATTTTCTCATATTTTTGAAGAAATATTCGACGGATTATGGTATGTATCTATGGCCATCATCACCTGTTTTGGCACAGTTCATTTGGTTCTTTCGCGATATGTTTAAAAATACCATGATAATAGAATTAGGTTCAGGGACATCATTACCGGGAATTGTGTCGAATAAAATCGGAGCAAAAAATGTCCTATTAACAGATTCAAATGAATTATCTGACGATTGTCTTAATCTTTGTAAATACAATGCTCAAATGAATGAATGCGATGATGATTCAATCGCTGTCATGCCATTAAAATGGGGTATGATTACCAAAGAGTTAATCGATTTACCACCATATGATTACATAATATCTTCAGACTGTTTTTATGACCCTAAAGATTTTGAGGATATTATAGTGACGGTATCGTTTATCATCGATAAACATCCAAAAAAAGAGACCGTATTTTACACGTCATATCACGAACGATGCTCACATTGGAACATTCAGTGTCTTCTCAATCATTGGAAATTAAAATGTGAACATATTAATCTTAAGACATTTAATGCATTTAATTGTCCATCAGAAGAGGGACATCATCACACTGATGGATGCACAATTAAATTATTAAAAATCACAAAAATTTAATTTATGAAAAAATGCCACAAAAGGGTGTTCACCGTTATTTATATGCCCTGAATTTGGACATTTTCATCATCATTGAAACTAATAAATATATGAACGCTTTTATTAAATGCTAATTTCATATAAAGAATTTGGAAACGATATTTTGTGCCGCATTTTTAAATATACATTATTATATGGTAATTATGAACATATTCTTTTAATTTTGTTTCATATAAATTATATGTATATATGAGGTACAAATTTAGTTTTAAAAGATTTTTATATATTAAACAATCTCTAAGAATAACTTAAGATATAATTGCGCTTAAAATTGCATAAAATGTTTACTAACATTATATTCATCAATTTATGCAATAGATTTAGATTAAATTAGAATTAAATGCATATATTCAAAGCACGAAAAAATGTGCATTTTTCGATTTAATAACTAAATATGTGATATTTTATGTTTAAAATACGAATTAGACATTTATAAGGATTTTGAGTCTCAGAAAAACATAACACTGTTTAAGTGTTTAATTCAATACATTTTCAAAATAATTTGAAAATTAATTAAATATAATTTTGTAATAAAATTAAATTTTAAATTTTTTAAATTCCCAATATTTTTGCGTTTATTATGCATTATTTTGATAGATATGGACACATGTTTCTCACGCTTTAAATATAACATAAATATAAATTTTTCTATGTTTAAATCGACACATTTTTGCAGTTAAATCATTTACGATGATGATAAAGTTAAGAATATAATGCCATCTCTTAATTTGAAAATATCACTTAAATCTAAAAATAATTTTAATTTTAAAATTTAAAAAATTTATTGAAAAACGGTTTTATCGTTTAATAACATAATAAAATATATAATAATATGAATGAAATTATTCATAATCAGAAAATAACAATAATATAGAGATTACATTACATGTTAACTATGGTTTAAGGCACTTTTTGTATTTAAATAAATTTATGGCATAAGTAAATTGTAAAGAATATAATGATTATGAAAGCATCAAAATATAGTAAAAATGTAACGATATATTCAGATCTCTGATGTCACATTTTATGCATAAAAAAGGAACATTATAATATAAAATAAAATATACAAATATTGGCATATGTAATAATGGCACTAAAATATAATTATCCATTTTGACATTGTAAAAGACAATGATCGTGTAATAATTAAAATGTGAAATTTGCAAAATATACAAAACACTCTCAGATATTATATTTTAATAATAAATACATATATACACCGTTAATAAGAAAAAGTGCATTATATAATGAGAGTTTATGTTTAACTTATTATAGGATCATGTCCTTTTCTAAAGTCAAAAGGGATATATATATTTAATTATATATTTATATAAATATGTACTTTAAATACGAATCGCATAATGTAATAATAATTAATGTTTTTATAAAATTACTTTAAAATGTATAACTTTAGTTTTTAAAATTTTGAAACAATGAATATATGAGACCACCGCCACCTTCACTCATACTAAATTTTAGTACTTTTTTAAGATTTAGTCATTGCACAGTAATTAAGTTTAATATCGCTTTTATCAGTTTTTAATAAAAACCGGGAATATATGATAACATATGTTTATAGGCGATATTTTTAAATATAATAAAATATATTTCAGTTAATTTTATATTTAATATCTTATGACACGTATATAAAGAGCGATAAAATGAGGTATGTACCCTATGCACATACACACACACATTACATTTTCACTCTCTTTTTATGTGTTAAAAGATAACATAAAAGATAATGAATTAATACACGAAAATTGTTCATTATCATTAATTTCGTATTTAGCATTTTTGGAGATCATTTACATTTTTAATTGTGATTTTAGAAACATATCGGGATCCATTGACCTGTGACATCATCTTTACGATAGTATCGTGGTCTATTATCGGGGAAAATGGTAACGGCGGGGAAAGGATGCTGCTGAATGAACTTAAGCGTCGTACGCGATTCCATTACAAAACGCGGCGGTTCAACATCCGGTGACGTCGAAAGATGCTAATCAATTATCATATTCAATATTTTAAAATTATGTAAATTTTGATTAATATAATAGATTAGCATAGTTATCATTAGTTAATTGATATATTCTCTCTCATACTAAATTAATAGTTTTAAAATAATAAAATATGAAAATAAAATAAAAGACTTTTAATTCAAAATATTAAACTAAATATTTAATGGTCATTTACCTTTAGTATAAACTCATCATTTTGAGCTAACCATAGATCGACACCTCTCATTGGACTATAATTAAAGGGTCCGATTCTCAATAACCCCATAGCGGTGTCGTAAATTTCGAGCATTTCGTGGCATCCCGTGAAGTGACGTGCGCACCGCAATGAATGATCCGGGCCTTTGTCCGGGAATGACGCCGCAAATATCTCACCCGTTTTTACATTCACACCCATGCCGTAAATGACGGGCCAATTAATGTTTCCGCGCAGAGTATTGTTTAATTCACAGATACACGCCGTTAGTAAATGAATGTTCACGTGTTGCTTATGATATGCATCTTTATATGTAAATTATTCAATTGTATTATGTCATAATAAATATAAAATAATAATATAATGTAAATGTAAACGTATAAATATTAATATGAATGTTTATATATAAATATAAAAAATGCATACATAATAATTGCATCGATAAATCCTCAGAATACCGTCGCTCATCGATGAATCCTCCGATTAAATGTAACTCATAATGTCCTTCGGTGACGGCCATACTCAGGTTAACATCATCCATTTTATGTATCATATTCTCCACCGATGGTTCGAGTGTAGAGCCGTCGAAATGTGCTAAACATACGGCACCTGAACCCGTGTGTCGTAATATAGAAATACAGCATGTGGTGGTGTCATCAGTGCCCAATATACTGATACTCTCTTTAATAACAATGGAATATACATACATATATAATATAATATATATATATATAATGTACATACTGTCGTGGGGTGTGACGATAGCGAATTCCCGTTGTAACACACATAACAGTCCCACGGGTCCTATCACTTTTGGCACCTGTGCTATTAGAGACGCACCAATTTCCTATCATCATATTTCATTGAATTTCTCATTTAATACATGTTTATAATGATTAAAATACCTTAAAATGGGGAAACGCTTCGAATAAATGTGAAGTGTCAGAGGGCACTTCGTCCATCACTAATCCATTTATAATTAAAGGCATATCTTAATACAAATTAATTATTAATTAATTACTTTCACTCTTTACTATCACTGTTACTAATATTAAACTTTTTTACCATTATATTATATTTAAAAATAGAGATATAAATACTAAAATTTAATAATTTCCCATTTAAAGAATGCATTAAATGTTTAATCATATCATTAAATATAAATAAATATATACATTAATGTTAATGATATAAAGAGACAAATGCCATAGTAATGGAATGTGCTTTTACATACATATAAATGTATAGCAAAGCCCATGCATTATGGGACGGGCCGTATATGCATAAAGCATATCGCACATTCTTTTACATCATATAAATATGACATTTTTAATATCATTTCTCACCTCTTATCACTTATCGCATATTAAAATTTATATCATATTTAAATGTTAAATTTTTATTTAGAAATAAATTCACATTAAATTTAAATAAAAAATTTCGAACATATTTTGTGCATTTTAAAGTTTAAAAAATAAATACATAATACGAATGTGAATGTGTCTCTGTAAATCTTATTTTAGATGTTTATAGTGTATACACACTGTATATGTATATACACCGTACGAACGTATAATGTATATTATTATATGCGTTATATGAGTCTATGTCTGCGGGTGATATATGGATACACATCTCAGGTCATCACCACTCACTCATGATCTTTCCCATCACTGTTTCTATGGAAATTCTTTCATTATCATATACTGGAAAATATACATATTCCGGGAATATCCGGGAATACCCGGGAATTTACGAAAAAAAGGGAATCACCACAGCATTTAAGACAATTAAGAAACACATAAAACACGGCTTTTGTGTTTAGCCATATGTGGGAACCAAAGAAATGCCATCTCAAAAACACCAATCTTTATTCATGTTTTTGGGAACTTTGGGAATTCCCTGGGGATTCGCCATCTCTAACTTTATTAATGTTTGGTACATATGTGTGGCCATTTGTTTGTTAACAGTAAATTTATGGCGATATATAAATAAAAAAAGTCACATGTTTATTCACAGCTTTCATATTCTTATACCAAAATAAAGTGCATTTTTTCATGATAATTGAATATGTGTTATAAATTCGTCTAAATTCACCTGCAATTTTGGATGTTCACTTTTTCCTTTCGTGTAACATAACCTAATATATTATATCACATGACTCTTTTAACATAATATATACGCCACAAAATGAATAAAAAACAATATTATCGTTTCTTTCGTATATTACGTCCTTTTATAATGCATTAAAAAAATATGAAAATGTGAATCGTAATTTACTGTAATTTCATTCACTCACATGAGAGTGTGTAAACATAAAACATTATATTTTACAATAATCCGTGCATTACTCATGCGCAGAACTCTGAGAGACTAAAGATATATTTGTAATTTCTTTAAATGGGTTATGATGAGTTAAGTATAAGTATGATCAATATTTTTCACGATTAAAATATAATAAAAAATCGTATCCGCGACCGTCGGTATGGTCATTTCGGTAATAGACGGTCGCGGTATACAGAGCATGCGCAATTGAAAGAGTATGGGGTAATAACAGATGATGTATAAACGTGTGTATGGAAACGTGTGATTCAATTCCTTTTCCGTTTACGTGAACCTCTCTGTGGCATCGAATTTATCGTGAGTATAATTTTATTTAATTTTATTATGCATTTTAATGCAAAAATTAATTATTTTAATTATAATTTAATTCATTACATTGCAATGAATGAATTTATGTAAAAATTGAATATAAATGATTGGAAATTATAATTAAAAATGTTAATTTTCTTTAAACATTCACACGTGTAAAAAGCATTATCGTAAATGTACATTCATTGAGAAACATTTATAGACATATGCCATTACAGTGAATGTGTTTAATCCTTAAATGATTTGAAAGAAATATCTAATGAATTTTCATTCGATCTAAAGGTTGATTTATTTGTTACTGAATTAAAATTCGGCGGTGCGATGTCAGGCGGTGTCAACGTATTGTCCCTGCGTCAGGATGACGTCACTAAATTCTTAGCATCATCCACTCATATCGGATCCAATAATTTGGACTTTCAAATGGAACAGTATGTTTACAAACGGCGTGGCGATGGTATTTACACTTTTGTTACTTTTGAGAAACTAAACAATGACCGTCAATTAACTGTTTAATCATAGACAAACTAATGACAGCATAACTTTAGTCAATTTAATCACGTGATGAAAACTTTTAATTTAAAATTCATTTTTACTAAAGTTTTGTCATTAGAATCATGTGATATATAATTATACAGTTATGGTCACTTTAGTTTTAATGTTAACATAACAGTTTAATGTTAATTTTAAATGATTAATGAATGTTTAAAAATATAGGGATGTATATTATTAATTTGAAAAAAACATGGGAAAAGCTGTTAATAGCGGCACGTGCCATTGTTGCGGTGGAAAATCCGGCCGATGTTTGCGTAATTTCGAATCGTCCGTTCGGTCAAAGGGCAGTGTTAAAGTTTGCATCGGCCACGGGTGCGACGCCCATCGCGGGACGTTTCACTCCGGGAACATTCACGAATCAGATTCAAGCGGCTTTTAGAGAGCCCCGTCTTTTGGTAATTACGGATCCGCGTATTGATCATCAGCCAATTACCGAAGCATCGTACGTTAACATCCCCGTAATAGCGTTTTGTAATACGGATTCGCCGCTTCGGTATGTGGACATAGCGATTCCGTGTAATAATAAAGCGACACACTCAATTGGACTGATGTGGTGGCTTTTGGCGCGTGAAGTGCTTCGGATGCGCGGCAGCATCAGTCGCGATACACCGTGGAAAGTAATGGTCGATCTGTACTTTTTCCGTGAAACTGATGAAACTGAAAAAGAGGAACAGATCCAATTGGACGTGTCTCAAAAACCCGTCAAAGGTGATGCCGATTTCCATCCCAATGAAACATGGAACACGGATGTTGAACCGACGGTTGAAACCGATGCTGTGCCCGTTCCATCGATGACCATCGGCGCTGTTCACTCAACAGATTGGGCCGCGACAATGGCACAGGAGGATTGGACACCTCAGCCCGAAAACACTGATTGGGGAACATCAACCGATTGGAATAATTAACGACATAATTAACTGTATTCATTTACAGTTAATTTTTTGAATAAAACTGAATTTAGAACTAATTCAATGTCTTTATTTTTATTATTATATAATATATATTTTCATTAATTAACATCATTTTATAAATTAAAAAAGATTTAAGAATCATAATTGAAACGAATATTTAAAAATATATAAAAATGAAATATAATTTAAAAAATTACTTTTTACTCTTAAATTTTTCGTAAATATTTTGATACTGAAATTAAATACAAAGGAAATGATGGATTTTTTTTGTTTATAATTAATTTAATCCCATTCTTTAATGACACTAAAGAAATGAGTTTTATATAAAGCGATGGATTTTGGATTAACAAAAATGGGATCATTACGCACGATGTGCAAAACGATGATGTCACTGAATGACGCTCATTTTTGGATCCGCGATATTTGTGAATCGCGTTCATTCGAATATCACGGTTTTCTTATAATGGATAATTATTGAATGATATTAAGTTATTTATCATATATTATAATGACATTAAATTTTATGATTTAATGTTTTAAATTTTCAATATAATATGAATTTTAACTATAAATTTTACTTAATTTTAGTATAATTAAAGTGAATTTAAAGTTAGAATTAAAAATGATAAATTTAGCATCGATTCAGCGCTCGAAATTCGCAATAAAAAGTTACAGCACTGAGGTATGTCCAAATTCAATGAATGCTCACAATTTTTAGTCACATTTTTATATTAATAAATCATATATGATTTATGTATATTTAATTATTTTTTATGCGTAATTAATTTTAATTTATTTATAATATTTATATCGTAAGTTATATATATACTTTTTAATAGTAATACTTTTTATAATATTAATAAAGAATAATACCGCTGAATATATTTTAAAACATTTGACATATATACATATGGCATATTATATTTATAAATTTATTACAAAAATAATAAATTAATATGATTATTAAAATAAAAATAATATTAAAAACTTAATTTTTAACTATGATTTAAACGATAAAAGAGTTAAGTAAATTTTCAGTGAAAGTGTAATAATAGGTGGTTTCCTATTAGATCTACAACAAGCAGACCTATTCCTTTTAGACCTACAATAGGATTAACGTATATACTAATCATATACATATAATCACATAAAAATTTAAAATTAAAAAATTTTATATTATTTTTATAATTAATCATTATAAAAAACATCACAAATTTATAATTATACTAAAATATCAATAAAATGTTAATTATAAAAAATTCTATTTTTATCATGAATTTTTAATATAAATTTTAAATATTAAAAATTAAATATTTTGAATATATTAATTATAAATTTTAATTACAAAACTAATTATAAATAAAATAAAAAAAATTAGTTTTAAAATAAACAACACACATGTATACATTGATGCTGAAATAATAGAATACATATATGCATATACAATTATATATCCATGTGTAAGCCATATGGGAATGCTTACAATGTGTAGGTCTAAACGGAATGTGCTTAAAAGGAATAGGTCTAAAAGGAATAGGTCCCAAAGGAAGTAACCGTAAAAATCGATATGCATATATCGGATTATATTTTCATATCACACATTAACTGAGAATGAACAGCATATGATGCAAATGCCATTGTTACACGTGAATAGAAAACTTTAATAATGAATGTTAATCTAAATCCATAGACACTTTTTCATTCACAATTTACAACAATGATGAGCAGAACATTACAATAGAAATTGAGAGTCACTTTTTGATTGAAAAGTTATTTTAAGCATTGGGATATCAATTGTATTGTAAAAGAGTAATTTCATAGCATTGAATGACAAAAAAGAATAGAAAATGATGTGATGGGATCATCACGAAAAGAATATCTCATAATATATATGCTATGGATATTTATACTATTTTATACTAGTGAAGGAATTGATAGTACTAATAAGCTATTCTTAAGTTGCTTAATAGAAGAGGAAGGAAGGAACGGGCAAAGAATAGGAAAGGAATGAGCAAAGAATAGGGAAGGAAAAGGCTCACTTTTACTGCATCATGAACTCGCATCACAATGACTTAATTTTTGAAAATTAAAAACAAATATCACAGCAGTGTCATAATGAAATTTTTAAATTTAATATTTTTAATTTTTTTATTATTATTTATAATATTATGATGTATATTTAAGTTTTATATATTTTAACTCTGAATTAATTTTATTCGTGTTTATGTATGGTAAAAAAATCTATTTTTGTTTTTTAAATTTATTAATATAATAATTAAAAAATAAAATTTTATTTTAATAATTTATTATGTGAAAGTAATATATAATCACTTTTACATTTCAAATAAATATAAATTAAAAACTTTACAATTAAATAATGCAATAATTTTTATTTAATTAAATAATCTATACATTTCCTTTAAAAATCCATTAAAAGTAAAATATCAATAAATTTAATAGATTTATACGCATTAATAATATATTTTAATACATTAATTAATATATAAATAAATATAATTTATTATAAATATTTTAATCATAATAAATTAAGAAAAAAATGTCACGAAAAATGTATAATAAATTTCGTTATACTTTTTTCCGATTTTATAATGAGTAAATTCAGAATTTTCTGATCATTGAACGATAATCGATGGATTTGTATTTTATTAAAGAGTTATATGTCAATTGATTATTAATGATTATGATTTTACATAAATTTATAAAAAAAATTTAAAATGAAAATATCGATGAAAAATTGATTAAAGGATTAAAGGAAAACACGCATAATATGCATAAAATGTAATAAATATTTTAATAATAATTTACCTTTAGGTGTTTGAGTTTTAGGTAAAGTTACTATTCGCAGATGGGATATAACAATAGTAAAATTATTATTATTTTTCAATAATTTAAAATTATTATTGAATAAATTTTTTATTATTTAACATATTTAAAAGTGCTATATATAAATTTAAAGATAAATTATTAGAAAAATTAATAATTAAAAAATTATTTAAAATTATTTAATAATTTTGCATAAAATGCAGAAAAACTAAACACGATTAGTTTAAAACTCAATTTTTAAACTTTAAATTAATTTTTCTTAAAAATTAAATTAAATTTAAAAATATAATCATTTTTAACATTGATTATCAAAAATTATTATTACGTAAAATAATTATTTCATATTTGAAATTTTATTTAAAAATATTAAAAAATAATTTTACTAATTTTATTTT
>JAQIXB010000925.1:0-13078 GCA_034697405.1 Mesoplophora pulchra | reverse complement strand
AATGTATAAAAAGAACGAATAATCTTAAACATCACTTACCCTATACTATGCCATGCTATTCCCATACTATTCCCATATAACTATTCCATAACGAAATATGCATTCATAACGGAAATGTAATCATATCGTACACGAATTTCGCTTAATTCATTTAATAGTATATAATAGTAATGGTAATTAGAAATGGTAATATTACGTGCATATATAATAAAAGAGAAATTTATTCATTGATTATAATACTCATTTCATTCATTAGAAAATTTTCATATATAATATGCAATTATATAATATAAATTTCATAACTAAAATAACTTAATTTTTACAAAAAAATGTTTTATTTTAACATTTTTCAAAAATATTTATAATAAATTTAATTATACTCTTATTTTTTTCATTTTACAATCATATAATAATTGCAAAGTGAAAGCATGAATGTGTACTTAAACTATAGTTAATTAAATACATTTTATAATGTTAATTATAATTAAATATATTAAATAAATTTTTAAAAATGTATTTAATAGCGATAGTTTTAGTACTTATTCATGTTTTAATTTTGCAATTATCATACCATTTTTATAAAATAAAAAAATTTGAGTCATTATAATTTTTTATAAAATTGTATTAAAAATGCTTTTATAAAAACAGTACTAAAAAATTAAAAATTTTAAACAATTTTAGTTATACACTCTGTTCTCGATTTTGGCAACCTGTTTTGAGAACAGAGTGTATATTAAATTAATATTTATAATGATAGGACTAGAGACCTAAATTTTACGCAAAATATTTGCCCAAAAAAGGTTTTTTAAGTGCCAAAAAAAGCAAATTTTTAAAAATTTTGTTCATGGAATTTTAGATGCATTTTTTGGCATAATTTTATACTTTTTTGGACATTCTGTTTATATGTGAATTCATTGTAAACTTTAATTGTAAATATGCTTTATATAACGTAAAACGACATATTCAATCGAAAAAACATAATAATAAAAAAAATATTTTTCTGATTTTTAATGATTTTCTATGACATTTTTTTAATTGAATATTTTCAAAAAATGTTTATAAAAGTAATAAAAATATCAAATTTAACTCAAAAAAGCAGAAAAAGTCAAAATAAGTAAATTTGCTTTTTTTTGCTATTTTAAGTAAAATGAACCAAAAGCAAAAAAGCAAATTTATTTTAGGCTAAACGGTCATGATTTTTATAAATATGGAAACATATTTATTTCTTTGATATCTCTTAAAGTAAAAAAAAGTTTTTTACGGCGATTTTAGGTCTTTAGATATTACGCACTTTTGTATATTAACCTACAATTTATATATTATATAATATACTAATATGAACTATAACCTTAATTCGTAAAAATAAAACAATTTTCAAATTATAATATAAAATGAATATAATTTTATAATTATAATATATGATATAATTAATGATTAATGTTTTATTTAAAATAATATTGAAACATATGAATAAAATGAAAGTTTTACTAAAAATTCTGTACCGATACGTTTACAATTAAATTCCATTGTATTATACGCTAATGATTTTCAGAACATACTGTGCTTTCGTCTCCATATGTATATCATTTTATCATTATTTATATCGCATATAATATATGTATAAAATCATATATGGATTTTTATTAAGACATATGTGAACACATTAGTATCATGCACATGGTCCCAAAAGAAAAATAACATCACAATTTAAGCACTATGACTTCCATTAAATTCAACTATAGCATGCTCATGCAAAATGAGATACTATGTACGCTTATGTACACTGTATACACCATGTACACCATGTACTATCTAATATTAATACTATGTAATAGTTTAATGCATAAAAATATTAAAGAGAACATAAGAAATAATCTATTGAACATGTATAGAATAGAATAGTATAGATACAATGAGAATACACCTCAAAGTATATGAATATGAAACCATTATGTTAATTCCTAAGAGAACCTAAGAGTATAATGCGAGTAATATTAGTAAATATAATAAAATTATATATATAAAAAAATAAATAGAATCAAACAATTATTAGTCATTAGAGTGTAACAAAATATAATAATTCATTAAAAGATAAAAATATTGAAATATTTTAATATTAAATACAAAATATTTATATTTAAAAATACAATAAAAAAATTTAAAATATGAAATATTTCATTATAATAAAATCGATTATCACTTTAAATTAATAATGTGTAAAATGTAATTAAAAATGAAAGTTATGTTAAAGTACTAAAATAATTTAAAATTTTTTTTTTACTATTATTACTATTAATATAGTTTTTACCCATGAGTTATACTTTTATGTTTTTTACCATTTATATAGTATATTTTTACTAGTACATAATTCTGTAGTAAAATTATTAAAAGCGTAATTATATTTTTAACCCCCGAAAGACACTTATAGTACATATCTATAAGGAATTGTAACATACCTTTAGTTAATTCTCCTTTAATTATATTTTAGTTGTACTTAAATGTAAAGTAATAACAATGATAGTAGAAAATAGTAGAGCTTTGGAGTTTTTGGTCGAACGCATCGATTAAAGTAATACTATTTTCACGACAAATCTATGCACTAAAAGCATTGCATTCTGCCGTTGTGTAATGTTCGTTTAAATCTGATGCCATCGCAATGAGAAGCAAAACACGGCACACACATAACTCCTGAGTTTGCGAGCATCTGACTTACTCTGTATACTATATATGTATACTAAAGTATTTGGCCCTTCTTTTTGTATTGATCCGTGTTATAGGATTGTGCATAAACTCTATGACAGCTCTGCTCTATGTGCGGCAATAGTGTAAAGATATGAAATAACAGTATTATGCTATTTCTTCGATAGAAAATAGTCTATTCTCAAATCTAAAACTTTAGCGATCGAAAGAATTCTTCGAATAAATTTCCGTTTAATAAAATTTCAAAAAAATACATCTTTTGTGATATTCTATTTTTAATAATAAAATTTAAATTTTTTATTAGAATTTTAATATATTTTTATATTAATTCCGTATATTAAAATATATATTAAATTATATTATAAAATAAACTTAATTATAAAGCAATAATTTTAAATTTAATTTTAAATTTAATATAAAAATTTGTATATAATAAAAATTAATATATTTTTACATCATAACATTGGTAAGACTATGTATAGTCATAAATGTTTTTCCATATTTATCTTAATTATAATTAAATATATGCATTTTTAAATATGAATTTAAAACTGATTTTATCTGAGCATATAATGGACAAAAACGATACTGTTTTTGTGTTTTTACTCATGATATTTCAGAAAATGCTATTTTACGACGAAAATTGTAATGTAAAAAAATATTTTATATTTTTCATCATTAAAATATAATGAAAAATTATTAAAAATGACAAAAATTATTAACATTTTTAAAAAAAAATTAAATAACATAATATTGCAGTGTGCTATTGACATATACGATGACCATTTACAAACTAAAATGAAATATTGAATTTTATATATTTATTCTTTAACTTAACATTATCACATTTTAGAAATTTCTTTGATTCGAATGTGCCAATGATCTGTCATGCTTCAGATGTCCCGATTATGACAATATTATTATAATAATAAAATTCATAATTTACTTTTAGGATATTTTCAACAAAAACAATATATGAATAAATAACATATACAAATGTATAACATAAGTATCAGTGTAACAGAGTCGAATGAGCTTTTTGTATACATGTATATGAATGACTTCATATTGATTTAACGCTAAACATTTCTGAATAAAAAAAGTTCCTTTAAAAAAGAGACCTTTAATAGTGGTAAATATAAGAAATGCTCAAATTTTAAACAAAAAAATATTCTCAAAAATTATAAAAAGACATTTTCAGTCATTTAAAAAACTATAAATGATTAAACTGTTAATAGTAAAGTAAATTTGTAGATATGTGTTTTCATGGCTTAAAAATGTCACTTTACCGTAAATAACGTAAATACCGCAAATACCGTAAATATCGTAAAAACGTTGTTAATCATTTTAGTTATTAAAAAATTGAAAAGTCCCTTAACACGTTCATTTTTTAATTTAATAAAACACATACAAAATCGCTATTAACCGTATAATCTTTTAGATGATAATCCGCTTATGCGATTTCCAGAATGTTATATAAAAAGATAATTGTATTGATTATCATAGATTTTGCAATTTTTTTAAAATTCCGTTTAAAAAATTTTTAGTAAAGAATTTTTGAAAATTCTTAAGATAATGCTCACATAATATAGTTTTGCCATATATATAACAATCGATAATTGATTGTGCAATTCAATGAGTTCCTTAAATACGTCAGAGACATCCTTTCCGAGTTTTCTACCATATTAGTATCTCCAATAATATAGAATTTCTTTAAAGATTCATGAGATAAAACATAGTAAGAGGTAAAATAATATAAAAAATATCATAAAATTTTAATATTTTCAGCCCTCAAAGGATGTGCCGAAAATCTTTTTAACTCAAAAATGCAATAAATGGCAAAATCCATAAAAATTTCTTTACATTTAATACTAACGTTAGTATATCACATGTACTTTCCTATCGAATGTTATAATAACAATAACGAAACTGAAATCCTCAGAATCTACCAATTCACTAGCATTATGCCATAGTATCCCTCTTCTCAATGACTTTCTATTTCTTTAATAAAAAGATATCAATAAAATATGTTATATGTATACTATGATATGTTAACTGTTTAGTGTTAGCATTTTCTATAATTCATAATCATATAAATATTTTTTTTAAGACACAGATTTAATTGTAAATGCATTTAGAAACAGAAAAAAGTAATCATTTCATTATTTATTTATTTTTAATTTAAATATTATTTATGCGTGAAATTAGTAATGCAATAAATATATTGAAATTAATTAAATGTAACATTATGCTACATTTTGATTCATAAAATATATTAATTTAGTAATGTCATTACCTCAAATGGCAAATGAACAGAGATCCCAAAGGCTTTTATGTAAATTATTATGCACATTGAAATATATATACAGTGTGAATAGAATTGTGGTCTCATATATGCGCAGAATAATACGCATATGTGTATATGTTAAGCATAACAAACATAAGCATAAAATACATGTATAAACTTTTAAAATAATTTATTTATTAATAAAAAGACTAAAATGCATCATACCACGAAAAGGTGTTCCCTTTGTTATTACATTGTAATTGTTATATAATTGTTATACCGGTCTTTTAGGGATGATCAATTTTTTAGAATTTATAAAAAGTGCTCATACATGGTCTTATAGTGCGAGGTTAGAATGGGGGTCTTATACTTCGAGCGAATTTCAAAAGCGAACGATAATTTAACGAACGATATTCTAATATTCAAACATTTTCTTTATTAAAATTAACTTTATTAATTTTTTCATTTCCCATTTTACTTAATAGTCTATTTACTTTTTAAGTAAGTTTTTTATAGCATCTACTTGTGCTACTACCGGAGGACTATCATAGTATATTATAGGTGTTTTTTGCACCCTCTTTTTGTCTTTAGTAAAATCAATTTTTGTAACCATTCGATTGTAAATACATATGTATTCACAATTATTATTTTGCATATTTTTAAACATTTCTTAAAAACAAATCTCAAATAAATGATTCCGATATATTTCACCCCAAATATTCTGACATATTTCTTAAATTACATAAAAGTCAATGGGTAAAAATCTAAGTATTTAATGGTTTAGCCGTTAGGGGGTGAAAAATATTTTTTAACGTTTACGCTCTTTGACGTCTAACCTCAAAGATGCCCATTGAACTTTTTGTTTTGCTTAATGTGTATTTTAATGATTATTCTTAAATATTGTGTTAATATAATAAAATATTTAATAAAATTAATAATAAAATGAGCATTAAAATCTAACGTTTTTCATTTTAAATAATCATTTAAAATAATCTTATGTCATATTTGACAACAGTCAGCATTTTAAACATTATAATTATAAAAATAAAACGATGGATTTAAAATGTAAAAATATAAAATAAAAATGAATATATTCTCATCATTAATGCGCACGAAAATTAAAGGCCTCAAAATATTAATATATAATACTTAAATATAATCAATAAATTGTTATAATAATTTATAATGAACACTATTATAGTGACTATTAAAATGACATTTAAGTCATAAAATTTTTTAAAAATTAATATAAAAATTATTCACTATAATTTTATTAAAAATTCTGTTTTATATTTTGAGTATAAATTTAAAAAATTTATTCATAAAAATAAAAATTTAGTTTTTCATAAAATATAAAATATCGCCTCAGAACGTATTTCTCAAGATTTTTGCAGACATTATACAATGCATTTATTACAATGTCAAAAACAGTGTCAAAAGTTTTTGAAAATGAACTGCGGAAATGCTACCAATTTTCGGGTCAAAGTTCAAACAAAAACTTATATTACATAATATGGTAAAATGTATTTTAAATGTTATATCAATATACATCTGTGGCAGTTTAATATGAAAGTTTACATGTTACATGGTTTCATATATGCTACGCTTATATGAAATTGCCACAAATACATTACACATAAAAAATGTTCATAAGAGAAATATTGTAATTGAATAGAGATATGATTCTTTACATGCGGTGGACCAAAAATTACGTTCAATTTATTTTAAAACATGTTAAAATATATTTAACGTAATTCTTGTGCGATTCATATCCTTATTCAATTACAATATATCTCTTATAAACTTTTTTAAGTGTAATTAAAAACAGAATTGCATTTTAACTTTAAAAAATACTATAATACAGTAACTTATTGTATTGAACATCATTAGAATTATATGGGTGCTCTTTATAAAAAGACGTACTGTATTATAATAAAAAGTACAGCATTTAATGATTATTTTAAAGTGATAATTCATAACGATGTTTATTATTTTATAAATTTAGACCTATAATTTTATATTAAATAATTATGTTTTTAGTATGTTTAATTACTGAACAATTACAATGACTAACACTAACTACATACTGTATTCTCTAAATTTTATTGCATTCATTTTTTTATTTAATATGTATTAATAAAGGAATATATTTAAATAATTTTTATATGTAATAATTTTTAGACATAATTATAATAATTAAAAAAATAACTTTTATTTTACATTTTAATTAACCTCTAAACTAAAAACTTTTAAAAGTAGAATTGTAATTAAATTGAGGAATGTATGATTTATCTATATATGTAAAAGCACTATAATATAAACATATGTTCTCTCTATTTAATTACAATTATGCATTTTGAGGTATGTTATACGTTATGATTGAATAATTCAATAAAATAATTATGTAAATACAGTATGTTTTTTAAATAAATTTTGGCTTTACTCATATTTAAATTTTTTAAATATGAATTTTATGCAAAATAATTTTTGTGACAATATTTTAAAGATATAAAAAAACAATATTCATGATGTATAATATATTTTTATTATATAATAAAAATAAACATAAACATATATTATTAAATGAAAAACTTTTACAAAAAAAACATTTTCATTTAGTAATATTATATTAAATTATATTTTAGTGTACTATCGTATCCTTTAGTAGCTATACAGTGCTGTATAGTACTATGTATAGTCAAAAGCTGCTTTAATTTTGAATTGTCTATTGAATGAAGCAATTTTTGTCACTGTACTATTTCCTTATTATGTGATAAGATCTAAAATACAGTAAAACCCCTCTAAAATGAAACTTTTCTAAAACGGAAAAGTTTTTATTAAATCATTCACACAAAACTATACATAGTTAGGTCCGCCAAATTGTGAATTAGAATAAACAAAGCGGTTGCTATGGTGATGTTAAAATACTTCACTCAAATACCATATATGTCACTGTTGCAATTCCATTCACAATTTGGTGATCATAGCTATAATTTTTGTAATCGAATTGAGTACTGTAATATATATCAATATAATACTTTGTTTTATAAATACTCAATTAAATTATAATAATAATCTTTTCATTTAATATTAAAAGAGTCATTCTATAAATTTGCTAAAATTGAAATAAATTTTAAATCATTTAATAAAAAAAAAATAACCCCATTTATAATTTTCCATTCAAAAAGTAGTTTTTATTACAATATTTTAGATTTAATTAAAGTATTGATAAATATATTAATCATGCATAATCAATAATAAAACGAAATTTAATTATTTTCATAATGAATTTCCAAAATTAAATTTAATGATTTTCAATGCAAAAATCTTAAGACGGATCATATATTACGGGCTTAGCTTTAATGTATACATCTAATTATAAAATCCACTTTTATTTACATGTTTAGTTTACATATTTAAGAATGATATTCAAATAGTCTTTTCGGCCTATAAAATCGGTTATGTTATAAAAAATGAGTAATAAAAGAGTAAAATAGTAGAGAATTGAATAATAATGTTAGCGAAGAGCTATACAATTGCCGTTTATTTTACTATTATTTTATGAGGAAATATGATATGTGTAATATTAGAATAATATTTTTATAAAATATTAAATAAATATCCTAATTATTCATTATGTGTATTTTTTCGATAAAATCGATACAATAATTTATTATTATACTAATTTAGTATAATTTCATAAATACGATCATATTTCGCTATTTTTATGAGAATATGTTTTATCACATTATTCGGTCGATTAACATAATTGATTCGGTATATATGTGCACAATAAATTATACCGAATTATGTGACGATGGTTTTAATGATAATGTATGCATTTTCTACATTTTAACACATGAATAAAATACAATAATTAATAGAAAAATTTCATATTATTTTAAAATGTAATAATTAATTAAAAGAAAATATTAAAATGCTTTATTTTAATATAATAAAATAATATATTTTAAATAATGTTTAGAAATAATTTAATCATCAAAACTATTGCCTGAATCCATTACAGATAAAAATCATGTTAATATATATACTAAAAAATAATAAATGAGACATTCTAAGATATAATATATTGTGATGACTCTTAAATTATTCATTTAAATTTGAACATTTTAATAAATATGATAAATATTTTTAGTAATAATTTATATAAAACATTTTTAAAATTTGCCTTTAGTCAAAAAATCTCAGAATGAATATGTTTATAGAAAACTTTCATTTTTACATATAAAAATATCCTTTTAAATGCCATTTAAATTTAATATATTTTTTGCTTTTTATTCATACTAAAAAAGGACTAAAAGAATATACTCTCATCATTGAATTATATATTTTCATTTTTAAGGTAATTCCATTGCCTCTGAGCACTTTATACGTAAAATGTGTACCGAAATTAAATGGATAAATGTACACTTTTAATTTTTAATATAATTTATTAATGCATTGAATTTTCGTATTTTATGTGCATATTTTAATATTTTATAATCAATTAATCAATTTAAAGACTATTAATATAATTTAATTGCATTTTTTTGAAAATGTCAATTTTTTGAAAAATTTGAATTTCATAATTTTTTTTAAAAAAATCATAAAATTTAATATTTTCTAAATTTTTATGATAAATTATTAAAATTCGGGATATTTTCTTATGAATTGAGTAATAAATAATTATTTTATGTGAACATCCAGAAAATCCTGACCCTTTTAAAACCATTAAAATTAGCAATTTTTTTACAATAAATAATCTGCGCTATAATTTAATTGTTTAAATATTTTAGCTAAAATTTATATAATCAAATAAACTTGAATATTTTATTAAATAATTATGCATGTATTATTATTTAATAAAATATTAACATTCTGATAAAAATAAAAAATTCAAAAATTATAAATATTTTACAAATAATGATAGCAAAGATTTTTAGTTTTTTCCTTAAATTTTTAAATTTTAAAAATTATTTATTATAAAATTCATATTTATTATTTTATTGTATTAATATTCAAATATTACTATATTTTTATTAATATATATATTTAAAATAACATTATTTAGTCATCCCGAAAATCAAAATAAATGGAGTTTTAGGATATTATCTTAAAATCGACTTTAATTATAAAATGCTAAATTTTTATATTAATAAAGGGATAAATTAAAGTTTTAAAAAAATTCAATATTAATGCAGTCGTTTAATAGCAAAAAAATAATTTAAAGTAATGGCGTAATAAATGACTATTTTATTTCTGTACACAGTGTAAATAAAAGTTTATTTCAATTTATATGTGTGCATATATGCCATTTTCTTTTAATGTTCAACAATTGATTCATCAATAAATACACTTTTATGGTAAATCTTTTATGGTATATGCATTTATACTAAAAATATGCATGTATTAGTACCGTATTACATCACTTTTTAGATTCGATCTTATAGCATGAGGGAAAATATTTTGAATCATATTGAAAAAAGATGTAAAAGAAATACACATTTATCCTTAGGATATAAAATCTCTTATACTTTATTTAAAAAAAATTGGACCTAAAAAGTGAGGTCAATGGATATAAAATATGTACATGTATATTATATACTTTACTATCATTTTTATGGTTTTTGTTTTACTTTCTTTATACTTATTTTTACTTTGAAATAATTGTGCTCAAATTTATTATAAAATAAAATAAAAAATTAGTGATTAAAATCGGCGTAAATAATTGACATTTTAAAGACAAAAATAGTAATGTTTCACATGTACTAAAATGTGCACATTTCAAACACTATAAAATCATTTATTCTCAATTTACTTTTATTTCCATTCACTATTTTACAATGTATTGCAATATATACTCTTAAATTTTCAATGATCCAAAAAAATGATGAATTCTTTTGAACTGTGTATTGTTGCATCTGTGGCTTTTGAATTATATTGTGTGATCATACTCAATGTTGGTACAGTGAAAACTGTCATCTGTAAATGAATGGACCGAACATTAATACGCGTGAATTATGAGCGTTTCATATTTATTATTAAAACGCCATTCCCTTTTCTCTTTTTCATCGTAAAATTGATTTTTAATTCAAAAATCGTGAATTTTAAAATTGAAATTTTAAAAATATAATGACGTATTTTAGTGCTAAAATATTAGAATAATAATATAGTCTATTATTGAATTGAAATAAATGTAATTTATAAAATGACGTCATTGTCTTATAAAAAAATTAATAAAAAATAAAAATAACATTTTATCAAAAAATTTTATTAAAATATATCGATATTAAAATGCATAAAAAATTGAAAATTATAAATTCATTTTAATATTTTAATATTTTTTAGAAAAATAAAATATGTGAATAATAATTTATTTTAAAACAGATTCACATCATTAGGTTTTCACACAAAAAATTTCTTAACATTACTGCTATTAAAGTATGCAAAAAAAAGTTAACTTAAGCTTCATTTTAATGTTAAACCATAATATCAGACCATTTTAATATAATACCATAGTAAAATTACACTAAAGACAGTTTTCCAAGAGATGTATTATAATTGAATAGGGATATGATTCTGTTTTTTACATGCGTTGCGCCCTCTATAGAAAGCACAATCATATCCCTATTCAATTACAATACATCTCTTGGAAAATTGTCTTTAGTGTAATATCGGGTACATATTCGTGCGTCTACAGAGGGCAACAAAATTACAATCAGGACATAATTTATTATATTTAATTTATTATATATTTATTATATTAAAATTATATACACATTAAAATTTAAAAATATTTTATCCTAAATGCCTATTATAAATGCATATTTTTAAAAAATTTTAATTAAAATTTTTATCTACAGCCTAAGACATAAGACATTAAGCTTGAATTAGATTCAAAGTCTCAGCCTAAGCCTAAGACTTTCAGACTCATCCTAAGCCTATGAAATTAATAGAAAATTAAGCCTAAACATATAGCCTATGAATCCAGAATGGGACTAAGCTCACAGCTTACTGTTTTGGTGTTAGCCTAAGCCTAAAAAAGTCCCATGGGCTTATACTTAGGCTGAATTTTTATATATAAACTTTTACTAAAAAAAGTAATTACTTAATTATGTCTTAATTAATGCTTTGGTCCATCTGTATACACACGAACTCATCATTTCAATTTAAAGAATCTTTTTCATTATTATAATGATTCGTTATTTTTCATGTGATAATAAAACGATAAAATTCATGTTAAAAATTATATTCATTTTTAATATGATATTAGAAACTTTATATTGCATATGTTTAATATTAAAAAATATTTAAATTATAAAATATCCAAAAGTTTGATAACAGTTTTTACATCATACAAAACATATTTTAAATAATTATTATATATATTTATTATTAAAAAAAAAGTTTTATTACAGAATGTCCATGTGTGTGTCCCGTGTTTATACGTGCGGTGATTTGATATGAATATATCCAATAATATATAACGCATTTTTAGCTGAAATTTTTTAAAATATATGATAATGTATGTGTTACTTTTATCTGACTATTAAATAAGTGAATGTCAATGAATGTGCCTGACACTGGTTAAATCGAGTTTCCGTCTACTAGTAATTATTACAAATAATAACTTTTTTATATAATTTAAATTCTGTGATGATATATATATGATTAAAAATAAGAAATGATATAAAAATTTTTCTCAAAATGAGTAATATATTCATATATCCATGTGATAAACGCGTTATGAATGCATAAAATGCTACGAAACTATGCCTTTACTATGCTTTAACAAAGGACTATGGACCAAAGTGTGAGATGCTCTGTAAATGCATTGAATAAAAATTTCTTATCACAGTATACTTTATTATCATTTCATTCGGATATGATATATGCAAAGTTCACATACCCTCACATATTTTCAGTGATATAATATATGTCCATTGTAAAGTTAAACTGACACTAAATTACAAAATACAAATATACATACATACATACATACGTATGTATACATTCATGTATATGTATACATATAAAATATATTATACATTTATTGTAATATCATTATTATTATTATTATTATTATTATTA